>RAHM01000115.1:1588860-1814473 GCA_003713295.1 Parotia lawesii
TGCCCCACCTGAGCAAACATTGGCAGTGTTACAGACCCTTTGTGTGGCCCGAGGGGAGCTTTGATAATTGACCCTCGTCATCTGAACACTCACCTGTGACTGTTCCAGGCTGGGGTGGGAAGGAGAGCTGTGTGGTGTGACCTGGGCAACAATGGGGGGCTGTCAGAGCCAAAAAAAAAAAAAAAGGATAAAGCCTTTGGTGACAATATTGCAAAAAACTGTACAAGACGTGAAGCATAGGGGGGGAAAAGTGGTTGCAGGAAATGTAGAGTAATTCTTCATTCAGCTCGAAGGAATGAGGCAGGAGTAAATGCAACAAAGTGCAGCTGTTTTTCCCTTGGTGGTACCTGTGCAGTGTCTTTTTTTAACTGAGCAGCAGATAATTAGGCTTCCACCATCCCCGTGGGAAGGGGTGATTTATTTCCATGGGAAGTGGAAGGGATTGGGATCCACAATCGCCATTTCTCTCAGCTCCCCAGGGAAAGGTGGGAAAATACAAAGGCCGAAGGCCCAGGGCAGGAAAAAAATGAACACTGTCTGCTGACCTCAGAGGCTGCCATCTCTCCCGGGGAAGGTCTGCCATCTCTCCAGTTTGTAGCACATCTCACCAGTTTTTGTCACTGGTAATAGCCCAATAATTGACTGCTGATGGAGGAGTTATTACTCAGCCAGGCTGACAGGACTCTCCCCTCTCTTGTCTCAGGGCATGTTCCTTAGGTCAGGGTTTTATTGCTGTGACAAATCTGGTGAGATATGTGTCTCCAATGATTCATCTATAATGTATTTCAGTGAAACATTTCAAGAAAATTTATTTCATATTTCAGGCTGTGAGATTACAAGAGAAGAGCTTAAAAAATGGAAATTATACCTTCTTCCTCCATTACGTTTCTGGGAAACTTTTTGATGCTTTTCCTTTGCCTTTTCAACAAAGGTTTTAAATGGAGTGGTGTTTGACCTGAGCTTTATATTTTAAGCCCCTCTTAGGTAGGTTGTGGGTTGGAATAGTTTAATTTATCGCACTATGCATTGCTTTTGTTGAATACTGGGAACCTTGATGGGGTGTTTTAATGTGGGAGGCCAAAGAATTTCTCCTCAGAGGTAAATTACACTAAGAAGGAGAGAAAATTGTGTGTGGTTGAGGTAACCAGCAGTGCTGGAACAGTTGTTGGCTTTTGAAGTAGACCATGCTCCAACATTTTCAGCCTTTGAGGGGAAAGGGTGGGAAGCTGAGAAAAGGAGATTGTGTGAAAAACAACAAAGAAGGCAATATTTGAAATTCCCCGTACATCCCTGTGATCAGGGTACAGGAGCAAACCTGCACTTTCTGCGTGAACACTTCTTGATGGTGCCATTAAACCTCAATTTCCCAAAGCAGCGTCTCAGGCAGAATTATTTTCACATTTTTTCTAACAGGAAGGAGCAGGTAATGCAGGTGCCTGAGATTTTGATTACGTGTTGGCAGGAGATTGGGGTTAGGCTGATGGAAAGCCCAAGCAGCCTGCTTGCCACCTCAGCCCTGATGTCAGAGATAGCATGGGAGAGCATAAGAGGAAAGCTTGGCTGTATTAATGGCATAAAGCTGCCTCAAGTATCTGTTTCTGTTGTTCTTTGCACTGAACACGAAGTAAGGGGTTTTTTTACTGCATTGAATTGGAGTATTCTGTACGGCACAACTGTCTGTGAAGGCCAGGAATCCCTCACATCATGATGGACCCCAGGAAACAGGCTGGAGAAAATACTGTACACAGAAATGCACCAAAATTCATGATCTGGGAAATGATTTCACAGACTCTTGCAAGCGCTGCTTGCTCTGCTCAGGTGATTGCTCTGTTCAGTGCACTTTTCAGAACTCACATTCACTGCATGAAGCTGTTAATCTTTCTATTTTTATTCCTATTCGTCCTTTTTTCTTTACTTAACTTTTCACCCTTCTTTTCCTCCCAGAAATGTCCCACCTCAGCAAAGCAGGGCTAAAGAGCTACCATTTAGATTTAGCAAGACTTTCCAATTTCTTTATGCTAAAATAAGTGCTTAATCCTCTGCTTAAAACCCACAGAATTAAATGCATGGGACTTATTTTTCCTGTAGTGACTTTACTCCTCAAGCAGTGATGGCTGTGTCTAGATTGCCTATTTTTATTCACCTGCTTAATTGCACTGATTAATGTTGATTGTGAAGACCTACATGCAGCCAGTGAGAAATATTTTATCAGATTGGGTGTCCTTCCACACCTCTTGTGTGTGATGCATAAGGATGCTCTTGAAACTGAAAAGGATACAGGTATTAGGACATCTTCTGTTCCAGAATGCTTGATTTCTAGCGCAAAAACAGAGGCAAAAGGGGAAAAAGGGCTTGTAGTGAATTTATTTTAATCCAGCTCCTGCCTCAGAATGGCTTGGAGAAGGAGCAGGGAAAGGTCTAGAGCACAGAAAAGGGTGAGAGGTTGCACTGGACACGTCTCTGAGCAGGTGCAGGAGGGGGAATGTGGTGAGAGGCACTGATGGTGCATTTGTTTTCCTATTTACCATGTATCTGTGTCTCCCCAAAAGCAGTAAATCAAGCCCTGGACGTCCATGACAATGAATTTCCGATGATATTTAAAGCATCCCCAGATCTGGTCCGAGTGGATAAATATTCATAAATTTATACACTGTGACTAATACATACGGGCTGAGCAAATGCACTTTCATGGGTGAGGGGACTCATCTGTTTCTGTCAACCTGTGTCAGAATTCCTGTGGCATTAATCAGGACCCCTTTTTGATGAGTTCTGCCATCTGTGGCAGGGCATACAGCACATACTCATGCATCAGTCCAAAAACTTAGAGAATTAAGAGACAAGAGTTGCACAAATCAGGTCTCTCTTGAAATTATTTAACTACCTTTCAGTCTCCTCGAGCATAAATAAAAATGTCCTTATTAGAAGCTGCAGGAGGTGCAGAATTAGATTAATATGAGCCTTGTTAACACAGAATATTGCTGACACACTCCCTTGATTGCTTAATAACACTTAAAATAATTCCTTACTTTATTCATCTGTCAAACCATTTATAACAATTGTCATGTAGCTGTTGCATCACTCGAACATACAACCAGCAATTTGAAAGCTAATTGCGTGCTTGCATTTTCCTCAGATAGTTTTCTGCATATCAGCTGTTACAAGTGGACTGGGTATAAAACTGAAGTAAAATGGTCAGTATTCAAAAATGATCAGCAACAGAGTCAATGTCGTAATGAATCCTAAATAGCAGAAGTGAGATAAAATTAAAGGCTCTTTTCAAGATTTTTTTAATGATTCAAAGTACTGAGGTGAATTAAAATCTGACAGTAGTGTAGCCACTGGCATCAGTATTTCATCCTGTACATATAGAATGAACACAGTAATAATGGCCAAAATCAAAGAAAATGGGACAAATGTGCACGAAAACTCCACTCTTTGGTGAGGATGAGTTTCATTCTAGGTCTCATGCCAGAAAGAGATGAGATTTCTCATGTGCTTCTTTAAAAGGTGTTAATTATTCAAGAGCGTAGAAATAAATATTTTATATTCCACTTATATGGATCCCCCAAGGAGTATTTGACATCAAAGTAGGAGACCTGTCTGTTAAATTAAAAAATGGTACCTCTGGCCTTGTGTTTATCTATAAAAGATAAAGGAAATGTTTAACTAGAGAAAATAATTTATGAGAAGGTTGTTGAAAAAGACACTAATTGTAGGAAAGGGTTGAAAGAAATTTGTTTTATGTTGCAGAAGCTCGCAGAGATGTGATTGTCTAAAGATGCCACAGAACGCAGAGAATGTTCACTGAATTTGGCAGGAGTTTGAAAAAAGATGGGGTTTTTGTTTTGGTTTTTTTTACATATTGAGAAGTTCTCCACATAGTAATTAAAATCACCGGGTTCTGAACTATGATTTGGCCACAGGAATAAACTTTTATCAGCACCTCATTCATATTGTGATCTTCCCCAGATTCCCAGATTCCTGAGCAACTTGATAAAATATTTTCACAGGGGTTATTTTTTGTTCAGAGAGGAAAATGGTTCATTATTCATCACTTCAACGTTCTGCCACAACTGGCTAAACCTTGAAGTTGCACAAGTGTAAAACTGGAGCAGGGTGGTGATAAATCATTTGGTTTCTGCTGGGGATGTGAACCATCCAGAGAGTTACTGCTTTAGCCCGTCTGGAGTTGCTCCTTGGGTAGCTGTTAAACTAAATTCTACTTTCATTAAACCATCCTGAAAAGTTTGATATTTTTGCAAAGAAAACTTTCAATCCTTTAGGCTAAAACTCACCACTGAATGGGAAAACATTTCTACAAGGAATAAACCTACTGGATTTGCTGTTTGCCATAAATACAAAATTATTTTCCTGTTCAAGTGCTGTGACAAACTGTTCTGAAACACCATGAAAGAATATCTTGGTATTGAAACTCCCCTCTAGTTGTATATCTGTGTAGCTACAGCATTGACTAAAACTGTTAAATGAAAAAAAAAAAAAAAGATTATATCCAGTTGTGTTGACAAAAAAGCTCAGAACCTGAGCAAGTGTTTCAGTGGAAGTAAAAACAGATCTGAAGACACAAACAGAAGATCTCCAAATAAAAATAAGATGTTGTCAGGATGTGATGAGTTCCCTGTTGACTCTTTAAATGATTCAAAATTTGTGTGCTCCAAAGTTTTTAAAAGAGGCAGAAATGTCAATTTTTTTATCAAGGTTACTGAGAGCCAAATGTGTAAGCAAAATGTCCAAACCAGTATCCCCCAGCCAGTGATGGTGGTGAGGGAGAGAAGCAAGGGGAAGAACAGGAGGAGAAGAGAGCAAAACATTCTTTCTACAGATACATGAATTTTGTGCAATGTCCCTGTGGGGTACGTGTTGTCCTTCCCAAATCTGGGAACATGGGGTGTTTTTTGGGACAATGAACTCTGCCTGTGAGCGGGTGGTGGCTGACGTGGCTCAACAAGGGGAATAATGCAGCAGGAGACTGGGGAGAATCGTGTCAAGGCCCTGAAACAAGCAGGGATGGGACTGTGGGGGCTGGAGGGTTTGTGGGGACATGGAATTTGGTTTTAGAGGGATGTAGTGTTGCCCAAGTGAGTCTTCATGCACTCTTCCGTGTGAGACTGCTCAGCCTCCTGTTTGCCTTGCCACTTTCTGCTCTCCAGCACATTTGAGAGGCACAGAATGATGGGCTCCTGCATGCCTGATCTGCATCTACACCTTTTCTGCTCTATCTGGCACCAAACCAACAATCACATCTGGGGGCAGGAGCAGGAATGCTCGCTGGGATGTTCACTCAGCATGGCTGGGTGCAGGATGTTGCCAGAGACCACAATCCTCCGTTCACGGCTTCTCTCATGCAGTGATTTGCGAGGCTGAGATGTTCCTGATGCTGTCACAACCTTTCCTTGAGCTAGATTTACAAAAAAAGCCAGTTTTCCGTGTTACCCTGAGGCAGTGTTAGCCAGACACTCCCGTTCTTCATGATTTTGTTGACACCACTCCCAGCTCTGCACCAGCTCCTGTGTCGTGACGCGTTCCCATTTTGCCAAGCTAAAAATATACCACAGGTCCATTATTTCTAACCTTTCTGGTGCTGAGGTCCCTTTGCAAAACCAGCCCACGTGTGGGTAAACCACGCTGAATACGGTGACATGTGTAACTTTCAGACACCACCAGAGTTTCACGATGCATCCACCAAAACACGTATTTCTGTTCAAAAGAGGAAATATGCAAGAAACTAATTTGAGGGAGATTTTTATTGGTAAAGTTCATTGCTGAGATTACAGGTAGTAGCCAGGCTTGGATGTTGTTGGACAGGTGAGTTTGCATGTCCTATGCAAGCCTCTCAAATTTCTTGAATCACCCTGAATCTAAGCTGGCTATTCATGTTTTTATTTCACATCTTCACTTTTTCTTTTCTTCTACTAGGAATTCCTGTCTTCAGTGATACTTAGTGTTTATTTTTAAGCATTCATGTGCTATTTATTTATAAAGGCCATTACCTTGGCATCAAAAAGTTGAGTGTCAGTTAGGGCTTCCAAATCATTAACCTTAAAACTTCTGTCACACCTGAAATTGCAGTTCCTTAGCAGGGCACCAGCATTCCAAATGTAATTGAGTTCTCTGCTTTTACATATATTTCTTGGCTGAGTCATGTTGACAAGTGCTTTTCATCTTGAAAACTTTCCAGTTGTTCAGACTTAGCTAATTTGACATGGAATTCAGAAAATTAGTTGAGCTAGAGCCCAGTGCTGCCTGCATAAAGGTGCACCTGTGTGGAGGTTTACCTGCCACCACCTGACATCTCCAAATATTATTCTTCCATTGTATGTTCTCACAAAAGTAGGTTGTCTCATGTAACACTGTCTCCATTGTCCCCTGGAGCAAAATGTGACTGCCTTAATACAGGTGAAGAAAAGAGGAAGAAAGGAGAAATCAGATTGTTTTTCTGAGCAATTTCACCTAAGCATTTAGCTGATGGAAACAGAAACATAAGATCCACAGATGTAGGATTTTTTTTCCTTGAGGCAGCTCATAACCTTGGCAGTAGCATCCTGGAATGGCTTCTGGAATCCAGTGTCCCCCTTTCGTGGCGTCTAATTCAGGTCATTCCCCCACCCCAGGTTTAGGGTCCTGTCTGGCAGAGTTACCAACTTCAGGGTGCTGCAGGACACACCTCAATGGGCTCTTGGTAGACCAAGCTCATCCAGAGATGTCAATGATTTTATACAATAATTTATAGGTTATTGGCTTCAGTGTCAGTTGTGTCGAAACACCATTGAAGTACAAAATTCCAAATGAATGGTGGAGATTATTTATAAACTATGACAAGAGCTACACTCTTGAAAGCCTGGTGCTCTTCATACTTAAGACTCTGTAGGGTAGAAGTTAATTAAGGACAGGAGAGTGGCAGGACATAATCAGGGTCCTCAGTCTTTAATAAGTTCTTACAGATGTTATTAACATGTCAGCTCCTCATTTGTGTTATTGTGGATCTGTTACTGGAGAAGAATTTGCAAGTCTTAGATGAGAAGGTGGATTGTTGGGTTTTGTTTGGTTTTGTTTGGCTTGGTTTTGTTTTGTTTTGGTTTTTTTTTGATGGGGTTTATTTTCCAAAGACAGTTTTGCACAATGCAAAATTAATTTTCAGTGAGCCAAGGAAGTAATCAGTGCTGCAGGACAGGATATTACTGGGATATAATTGAAAAATTAAACTTTTATTATAAATGTGCAAGCAAGACACCTCTCTAGACCTCTGTCTCTTTCTTCTCATCAACAGGATAATTTTAATTTATACTGCTTTGCTCTCCTTCCTTATTTTATCTTGTTTTCAATATAGTGCTGTATTTATTTTCTCACTTTTCATCTTTCAGCAAAATGAATTTTCCTGCCAGTAACCAAGCTGTCAGATAACTTACAATAAAATTTGTTTATTAATCTGAAAAAGAAACCGAAGGAGTAATCCATGTTAAAGTATACAGTAGCAGTTGCATATTCCATCTGTATATGAAGCTTACGTGAGAATTCCTTGATAATACCAACTCTGAAGCTGCTGTTTTTATTTTCACACTCCTTGATTTCACAAGAATTTTGCTCTAGATATTATTGCACACAAATTAAATGAAATAGTGCAGGGATTCTCCACTGGGCAAGTATTCAAGAAAAAAAAAAGTAATATGTTGACAATAAATACCTTTTTAATTGGATAAATAAGACAGGCTCCTGGATGAATGATGACTGATAGGTGATAAAGCTCTCTGGTGTTTAATTATAGATGAACTGACACCACGAGGATGGTGCAGATGTGTGAGAAGGGCTTAGGCAGCAGCTTCAGTTTTATTAAAAAACACTTCAGAAGAAAACTTAATTATGCACAAGCAGTGGATGGATGCAGCTGGGGGACAGAAGAATTCTTGGTCTGTTGAGAGATGGCAATAAGCAAACCGGTAGAGGGTCAGGGTTTAGAGCCTGATGGTTTCCTGCTGCTTTCCTGGAGCTCAGGTTGTGCCTGGCTGCTGGCTGGACCTCTCCCTCCCTCTGTTCCCTCCAGTTCCTGCCACACCTTCCCAGACAGGGCTGTCAGTGTTCCTCCACACTGGGAGGTTTCCAAAGTCACAAGTTGTGACAAAATTTGACAAGTGTCCATCTTGTGCAATTTCATGCTTTCTGGTGCTGTGAGGAGAGTAGGAATATTAGTCCAACCTCACTTTCCCAGCAAAATTCCTTCTTCTTCCTGACTGCTTCAGGCAGTATTAACTATCCTGTGTCAACTGTAGGCTGTCCTCTGGAGTTCTTTGGTGCCAGAGGGCAGGATGATGAGCTGTGTCTGGTTGAAAGAGACCAAGGGATGAGGAGTGAGCTGAGCTATGGCTTTATCTTCTTCCTGCTTGCCAGATCAGCTCGTGCTTGGATGATTTAAGGGGTCAGTGGCAGCTTTGGGCTGAGAAAGTCGGGGTGTTCAGCCTGGAGAAGTTTGTGTGGCGACCTCACCGCCCCTTCCAGGACCTGGAGGGGCTGTAGGGAAGCTGGAGAAGGGACTCTTCATCTGAAAGGGGAGGGACAGGACACAGGGAATGGCTTCCCAGTGCCAGAGGGCAGGGCTGGGTGGGATATTGGGAAGGAATTGTTCCCTGGGAGGGTGGGCAGGCCCTGGCACAGGGTGCCCAGAGCAGCTGTGGCTGCCCCTGGATCCCTGGCAGTGTCCCAGGCCAGGCTGGACATTGGGGCTTGGAGCAGCCTGGGACAGTGGGAGGTGTCCCTGCCATGGCAGGGGTGGCACTGGATGGGCTTTAGGGTCCCTTACAACCCAAACCATTCTGGGATTCTATGATTCCGTGAATTGTAGGGAAATAATCCACTCCATCTGTGTCTTTAACTTAGGCCAGTCAAGCCCTTCATCCATCTGACTGAAAATAAAAAAAGTCTGCTAGAGTAATTTTTAATTCTGAATTAAAATTTATTTTTAAACTGCGGAGCCATCACTGGAATATTTATGCATTTTCTTTTTTGGCTCGTAATCTATTAATTAACAGCGCACACTTTGAAATAGACACCTTTTTCTTGCTTTTCTATTTTAATCCTTATCTCTTCTTCCTCATACCTCCAGCCTGCTGAGTACGCCCACTGCTTCCCCCTGAAGCTAATGTGAGAATTTAAAATTCAAATTACTGACAGCAGTGGATTGCTGTTCAAACAAGGCATCTCAGTGTTCTCAAACACCTTGATGAGTTATGCATTCAGGGGGCGTTTGATCAATGAAATCTTTAGTGTGTTTTTATTTATAGTCTCTTTCCCATCAGTGGAGTTGCCTTCTACTTCATCTCCAAAGCCCAGGCTGACAATTGCTGTGGTGTTTCAGGTATTTTATACACTTACCTCTGAAATACAAAGCACAGAGTAATAAATATTGCATGCATGACATGTGGTCCCCAGACTTATTAATCAACACAGAAGGTTAACTGCTTGCATTCAGAAGCATTTAGAAAAACACAAATTATTTTCCCTGAAAGGCACTGAAGATATCTGAAATTTTATTGTACCATGTATTCAAGTATTCTGTGCAGCTCATCATGATATTAAATGATGGAAAGCTGTTTTACAGGTGCCTTTATAGCCCTAACCAGAAAGAAAGATTTCTTATGCGTCAATTTGCTGTTTTAGTAATTAAAAAAAAATTACACACAGGTCCTTATCTGAATAAAATATATACTTTACAGAGTTCCAAGCATAAGAGAATGAGTCTGTAGAAAGGGGATCACTTGGATTAGGGAAAAAATTCTTTTTAACGGACACATGATCAATGTAGTGTGATTAAATGGATGGGTATAGATATCTACTGAGTCTGAAATAAACATTGTTAGATGTGTGGGCCCAGCCAGCTCTCTTAGTCTCCTCAATCGCAAAAATCATTTTGAAGGGGGATCCTTTTTTAGCCTTTGAATGGTTTGTTTATACACTCATCAGTCAGGAGCTACTGCAGAGGGCTCACCTGCCAGGATCCTTCCACAGGGCCTCCAATTTCCTACTTTTTTAATCACACTGTGTCATTGTGTGTGTGGCTTCCTGAGGATTTCAGTCTGAAAGCGGGTGAGCCTAAAAACATTAATTGTGGCAGACTAAATCCCCTGATATTTCAGAAGGAAGCTCTGATGTTGGGCAGCACCTTAGCTACGTGGAGCTGCTGGATTTTTACTTTTGTGGGTTGAAATTTGAATTTCTCATTGTACATTGCACAGGGCTTAATTTTGGCAGGTGGCTTTGCTGTGTGAGAAAACATCCGACCAAAACTGTAAGTTTGCAGTTCTTGGATAACCTGCAGGGTTTTGGTAAAGATCTTCTTTGTTAGGAATCACAGAATATCCTGAGCTGGAAGGGACCCACCAGGATCATCCAGTTCAACCCCTGGCCTGGCACAGACACCCCAACAATCCCACCCTGTGCATCCCTGAGAGCAGTGTCCAAATGCTCCTGGAGCTCTGGCAGCCTTTGCCCTGGTCAATTTCCAAGCAAAACTGCATCTGTATTTCTTTCACATGAAATTTCTTTTAGCATGAAATTTTTTGTTTTGGAAACAAGAAGGCATTTTGTCCTCCAACATGAAAGAATAATGACGGAAAATGGAATTACTGGTCTCCCTTCCTGTGGTCACAGCGACAATTAGGACTTGCATCAGAAGATAACTTTGTAAAGAGGCAGTCTGCAAAAGCTTAAAGCCAACCCAAAAGGCAGTGGCAACAACATGAATTCATCCCAGTTTGGAATTTGGCCTCGGACATCCACTCAGGTGGATGGGAACGAGGGAAGATGGGAAGCCACAGCGCCCTTGGCTTCCTGCAGGACTGTGAGGACGCAGGGATGGTGCAGGTTTTATCTCTGAACAATTGTCTCCTGGAAAACCTGCCCTTCTCAGAAGGCTGAACCGGGCAGGGATGTGTCTCCTTTCCAAGGAGAAGGTTTTTGTGGCAGAATATTGAAGCACTGGCTGTGTTTTTGGTGTGGATGGGAGCAGTCATGGTGACATCCAGAATAGGAGGCTGGGTTGTGATACCTGGGGCTGGTGCGTGGTGAGGACATCAGCACCCGTGTGATGTGCTGCTGAACCCACCAGCTTGGGCTAAACTGGGCTTAAATATTTGCATCTCTGCCTTGGGTTAGTGAAAGCACAGTGATACAACAAGCAATGCACAAAAAATGCTGATGACAGGCAGACAATGCTTGTGGTGCAGCTGTGAGGAAGTACTGAGTTCTCAAATATGGATTATCTTTGGATTTGTGCTCGCTGGTAATCCACTGTAATTCCCATTAAACAAGCACTGTGAACAGACTATTGTTTTTAGAGGAGTTAGATGAGGATCCTAATGAATTAAAAATGCACCACATCTATCTGCGGAGGAAAAGCTTTCATCTTCACTCCCTCAGGTCCCAGTGCCCTCCTGGGGAGAGTGGTCACCTGCTGAATTGACCAGCATAAAGTGCTGGAAATTGCTTAATAGGAGGAGAAGCAATTCATCACTAATCTGTTTCAGGCTTGCCAGAGTTGGTTTCTCAATCGGAGCTGCGGCTGCTGGAGCTCAGAGGGATGGCGAGCGAAAATGGGCAGGTGGAATTATTCAACATAAAACCTGCTTGCCAGGAGCTGCCTGCCTAGGAGGGAGGTTCTGGAGGGCAGGAGTGCTGTTTAGGCATGTATCTCCCCTTGGCTATCAGTGGAAGGAAGATGTGTAATCATCCATGACTGGCAAACTTAAAAAACCCTCTTCCTTCACCTTCCGAACAAACTGTCGGAATAGGAAGTTTGAATTTCAGCAGAGTGAATATAATGAGGTCAGGGCAGCTGCAGAGCACTAATCATTCTTCAGAAAAAGGCCACTCTGTGCTCTCAGTGTGAAACATTTCCCGTCCTCAGACATGCATTTTATCCCCTTTTTGTCTGGCTTTTGCAAGTGGACGGCTTAGTCACCCTGGTATTAACAGTTCTTGTATTCTAGACCTTGCTATAAGCTTGGTTACATAGGCAAATTATGGCAAAATAAGCTATTTGTTTAATCAGTGAATTTAAAAAGCAGTGGTATTGCACAAGTCCCTGAATGACACTCTGACTCCACAATTATCCCTTTTTATGCTCCAGCTCTCCCCAGCTCCAGAGGAGGCAAACCCAGACCCTGTGGATGCTCCCTTAGCACAGGAGTCTCCACCTGGGGAATTGTTCTCCTGTTGTTCTTCCTGGGTGTTTGAAAAATGGAAAAGTCCTGACTGTCTCAAGACCTTAGAAAAACGTTATTTTATCCAGTACATATCCTGCTCTGTAAGCTTTCCAATAGTGTTAATTTCTGGGGGGTAGTTCAGCCTGATCAGCTTTGAGAAAAATTGTCTCAGGAGCTGAGAAACGTGATCATTTTTCTTGCTTGGAGCCAAAGTAATCTGATTTAAACTTTGCTTTGTTTCAGGGGCTGGGCAACGTTAGTGAAGTTATGTGATTTGTGCGTAAACTGTTACTGTGTCTGGCATTCAGCTATCTGATCTGTATTTTTTAATATTTCTGCAGCTTAGCCCACAGGACTGCAGCACCAGCTAAAAGTGAGTAACGTTACAGGGCAGGATTTGTGGTGCTGCTCAGCCCGTGCGCAGCACAGCTGGAGAAATAATGCAAAAAGTATTGGAATTATTATGGAAAACATGAAGAGTTCTTATGAGAACTGCAGGCTCCTGAGACACAAGAAACTGTACCATATGTGAGGCTGGCAGAGGCAGTTTTTTGGGGGGGAATATAGTCCTTGGAGGAACCAGTCCTGACAGTTTATCAAAGGCATAAAGCAAGACAAACTGGGAAAAGTAAACAGAGCAACAGAGCCGCCTTTGTCGGGACAGGTTTGGGATACAATGGCTCATGTTGTTGTTGCTTCCTGAGTGATCCTGCCCCATCCCTGCCAGCCAAGAGCTTTTAGTGTGCCTGATTACCTCTCTTTCATCTCACTGCCCCTCTCCTCAGGTGGGGCGAGAGGGGGGCATGAAGCAACAGAGTCCAACCCGCAGCCGAGGCTGCTGCGCTGGAAGCTGCTCCATAAATTGCCCATCTTCTGTGCGTTTGTCTCACGGAGATGCCAGAATTCTGGTCAGGACCAGTAAAGCAGGAGGTTCACCAGCCCCTTAGGACTAGGTTTGTAGTGGTGTTTTATTCCTGTGGATGCAGGGAGATGTTTTCTGGGATAGTTGTGTGTGCCTTGGCTCGCAGGTTCCCGGGGGGACGATTTGCTGTGTTCACTCAGCCTGTAAGGAAAGAAATAAACCTGTAACATCTGCACAGTCGTAAACATCTTGAATAAAAAAATTGTGTTGCTAAGTATCAGGAGTGAAGGTTTTCTTCACTCCTGTAGGCCTCATCTCACACACAAATGGCTATAAAGCCTTACATGCCCTGAGAAATGTGCCTGTGGTCGTTTTCAGCCACTACTCACACACATTCTGTAATGGTATCCATTATTAGAAATACTCTGGTTTCAATATAGAGAAATCCTTAAAAAGGCAGAATGGAGCAAATCTAGATGGGGGAAAAAAAAGGTCTGCATACATTACATATTATATACAGATCATCTGCAACATCGTTGCTCTCTTCGCCAGGAGTGGAGAAATTTTCTTCCAAGATAATTTTGCTGTTGTAAGAATTCTTCCAGGCCATAAAAAGCCTTGAAAAGCTGCTTGTTCCTATTCTGCCTGCAGGCAAATTACAAAACTTGCTGCTCTGAAGAGAAAGAGGACCTGACACTTTTATACTTTCATGGCTTTGGTAATGGATTGTGCGTGGGGCATGTAGGGAGGATAAAAGGAGGAGGTGCATTTCCGTCTCTTCTTGCACATTGTAGAGTGGAAGGCAAAAATCTGACATACTGAGGGTCTGCAGGGCAGTAAGAAAATGGAAAAAAAAGGTTTTTTATTTGGTTCATTACAAGCTGCAAGAGGACCACTGGAATTGTGGCTCATGCCAAACTGCTTGGCTGGGAGAGCAGGGAATGCAAGCACTCAAAACCTGTAAACTCTGTCTTCTCTGAGGAAAGGTGCCTTGTTTTAGCTCTTTTTTTTTTTTTTAACTATTGGCTTGAATAATACCAGGTAATTGTAATTAGAAAGTCATATTTGCAAATGCAGTAAATTGAGTCTAACTATAAATTGCAGCTCTGGGGAAAGGACCAACCAAGCAGCAACAACCACAAAACGGAGCTGGGTGATGCTCCAGAGCCCCGTTCCTGTTTACTGGCGGTGCAAGTGGAGGCTGGGAGCTGCCTGCTGCTCCTTTGCTTCTCTAAAGTGCAGCACTGAACTGTAAAACTGATCCAATGAAAGCCCTTAAGGTCTAGTGGGCAATCACCAAAACAAAAGGTACAGTTTTCTTTCAGCCCAACCAGCACAACGTTTCTTTGATTAGACAGCTGAACAGTCGAGTAAATAAAGGAAGAAGATCATCACTTGCTCTTACTTTGGGAGCAATTAATAGTCCTTTGATAACAGACTACTTCCTTTTTTCCGGCTTTCGCATTGCCCTTCCTTTCCTCTTGCTGGTTAAGCACTCTCAATAGAGTTTCGTTTGAAATTGTGGGCAGTAGAAAAAGTGATGGTTTTTATCTCTTCCAGGTCATTAGTTTTGTTTAGTTTGGTTGAGGTTTTTTTTCCGTTTTGTTCTTGGTTTTTGTGTATGTGGCAGACAAAGGTTACCTTTCTAAAAGGAAAAGTATGAAAGGTTTTCTTACATTATTTTATACTTTCCTCCCCCAACTAACACAATTAGGCTGAAATGTCTTGTGTATCCCAGATGGAAAATGCAGTAATTTCATTTTGTTCCATTAAGCATTTATTTTTAATTATTTTGACTGTTAGATAGTTCCTGTGTATCTCAGTGGATTAAGAAAAAAGCAGGTGGGGGTGAAGGAAAAGAAAATTCCAATTGGATATGTTTCTGGAATCAAGAATTCTGGAAAGTACATGTTTTTTCTTTCCCATTGAATGGTATTTTTTTGTTAAAATCATGCTTAATACCATACCTCAAAGAATTTCATCATTACAAGCACCATAAAATTAGATAAATAGTTGTTCTCCTTATTACTGATGATCATACTACTTTAGCAACAAAATTGATAGTTAGCAATCATGCATAATTAAATTTGTAAGTTTCACTCTGCAGCTGTACGTTTGTTTCCAGTCTTCCTGTCCCATTTAGATACCCATTCCAGGACTTTTTTTTTCTTGAAAACTTGGGAACTTTTTTTCAATATTTCAAATACCTCTAGAACTGACAAGTTTGTCCGTAATACATTTGCATACAGTTTAAATTGACTTGCATGATTTAGCCTTGGCATGAGGGCTATTTTCCTCTCACAGTAATGGTGTAGAGTTATAGCCCTTTAAATTATTTCATTGTTATGATTTCATTGTTTTCCTAACCTTTCTTTTTTTTTTTTTTTTTTGGCAGATAGCTCTGAATCTGTAATTTCATGTAGGATATATTTATAATCTGTAAAGTCTTTGTGTTATGTATTATTATCATCAAGAGGAAACCATGGAGCAGCCATACACTAAATCCCTCTCAGATTTGTGTCTGTGTTTGAGCAATGTTAGAAGTGGTGGCTCAAGGCAGCTTGTTGATTGGTGAGAGGGAACTGCAAGTAAACAAGGTTCTGCAGAGGCAAATTAAACTTTTTTCCAGCCAAAATCCTGAAATTATTCACAGCAGACCAGCCCTTGGGCTGCAAAGGGGCGTTTTGTCATCGTGCTCCATTCCGCTCGTCTTTTTCCTGTGAACGTGTGAGTTTCTGGCCATTCTCTCAATGAGCTGTGCTCCAGGGCTGGGATATGGTTCCCCCACCCACCCTGCTGCAGTTTTTACCTCACTTGAACACATGAGGTCACAGAAGCAGTCTTATTTTTAACATCAGTAAATATCCGCGCTGAAATGACAAGGCTTTACACCCAACGCTTGGCATGGTCTGGAATCAGTACGTGGATACAGCTGATGATGCTGAATTTAGCACAAAGTGACAGGTTTTAGGTCTGGTGGAGCCAAACCCAGGCTGACAGGTGATCCAGGTGTGGCTTGGGGTCTGTGGTCAGGTTTGGAGGTGTTCCCTGCCTGCTGTTTTTGTGTGCATGGGCTGAGTAGTCTTTTGGAAAGGGTCGTGTCATGCAAGAACGTCCACGTTGTTCCTCCTTCTTTGCTCACTTGTCTTTTTTTTTTTTTTTTTTTCCCTATTTCTTTGGCTCTCTGTCTTTATGGCAAAGAGTTTTGAATGTTCCATGGGTTTATTGCCATGGGATGACTAATGTGGGAGCAGTTCTGGGACCAGATCACCCACTTTGAGGGTAAAACAGAAGGTGCCTCTCAATTCCCCCTGCGCCGGCGTGACGGGGCTTTGAGTCACCCTGACTCATCCTTCACCCCCTCAGAAAGCCCAGACCTACAGCACGGGAGAGGCAGAATTCCTCGTTTGTTTCTTGTTTAATTTTTTTTTTTTTTAATTTTTTTTTTATATTCCTTCATTACTTATCAGGCCTAGAATTACTGGTCCCATAAAAATAATAATTACAAACAGATTTGTTTCTTCCTGCAGTGAGTACAGCAACCCCTGCTGCTGCTGCCGCCCTCACCTTGTGGCAGAGATTTAAAACCAAAATCATCACTGTATCCTTCTGTTTGGAGGGGTGACTCCCACCCTGTCTCCTTCTTTCACTGTAAGAGAACACAAGCCCTTGCTGATAGCATTTATCAACTTCTAAAAGCCTTTCCAAGCAGCATGTTGGGGTTTTTTTTTCCCCCCTTTTTTTCTCCTCTTTTTTGTTTTTTGTGTGTGCATGTTGGTTTTGCTGTTTCCTGGATTAAACCTTAGCCAGCAGCTTTTAACCAAAGCTCTGCTTCCCAAACACCGTATTTCACCAGCTCATTGCAGTGACACTGACTTTGTCCTGTGTTTTTAATATTTCTTCTGTGAAACAAGGCTCAATTCTTGTCTCTGTTCCTGACAGGTAACATCTGATACCTTTAGGGAATGAAATGCTTCTCTTAATCAAGTGGAAGGAACATTTTTTAACCGCTGCCATGAAAACTGGGTCTTTAAAAGGATTGAATGCTTTAGGGAAATGCTGGAGCTGAAGGCATATATTTGAATGCCTGATGATATTAAGTTACTGCTGGATGTTATAAATAGCATTTGTTTCAGTGTCCCAAGGTGTTACCCCAGCAGCAGTTTTGGTGAGGAAAATTGCTGTTGAGTGGGGGTTTGTTTTAAGCACTGAGTATTTATGAAATAACTCACAGAGATCAATGTTGGAGAATTAATTAATTGCGAGATTTTAAAACTTGAAACGTTGGCAAGGAGTTTATTGTGTGTGTTAATAAGGACCTGGGGGTGCTGTTTGAGTCATATTTCTGAATTTAGGCAAAGTTAGATTTTGCTGTTTATGTTTTCACACTTTCCAGGAAAGACACAAACTGTAAAGATAAGGACTATTCTTGTGTTCCCAAATTTTGTCATACAAATGATGGTTTTTGGGAAAAAACACATCTTAGCAGACATACACTGAGAAGACATGTTTTGCCTGAGGTATTCTTATTCTTTATGGTGGTATCAATAAGGTCACCATAAAATCTCCCTATCACTATATTATTATTATATTAGTACTTTTCTCTTAATTCCTATCTGGGTTGTATCTCAGACCCACATTCCACATTCAAATGTTAAGAAGAACATTCTTTCCTAGTCTATAAAAAGGGTAAAGTACACCCAAAATTTTGGGGGTTTTTTTGGGGGTTTTTTTTGTTGTTTTGTTTTGTTTCGTGTTTGTTGGTTGGTTGGTTGGTTGGTTCTTTGTTTTGTTTTGTTTTATTTTGTTTACATATCAGGAAATCAGAAGGATTTAGTCCAATCTGAGACTACCAAAAAAAGCAGTAACACTTGTACAGATCTGGTGGATTTTTCTGCACATTCACTGTATAATTAGCAATTAATAAGGCTGTCTGTAATATTTAAATTACAGTATTTAATTTATGTACAATCAGCTTGGTGGACCTCCTAATGTAGCTTGTTTTTGTGAAAATCAAGTTCTTGGTTAGCACTTTTTGTTGCACTTTTCAGCAGGCAAGAGATTTTCCTCTTCTGTTCTTTCTAGGAAGTGACTCCTCATAGCTCCAGCCCTTCCACTTGTCAGGTGTAATATCAACATCAGGGAATGTATTCCCATCAATATTAGGAACCTTATCAGCAGCTGGTAGTTCTGGTTTTGTCATCACTGATATCTGTTTTTCCTCATTTTTATTAATAGCTTTTGTTAGTTGAAAAGTCTGCAGAAGTAGGTCTCTTAGTTTCACAATAAAAACTTTTTCATGAGTGTGTAAGAGTTTAAAGTAGATTTGCACTTTCCTACCAATGCCTTTACATGTAAAGTGTTAAGGATTAGTGTAACAGCAATGGTTCACGCCAGTATTTTGTATTTTTATGCCAAAAGATGAGAAGTATGGACTGCCTTAAAAGGTGAAATGCAGGTGTTAACAATTTTCATGTCAGTCTTCACAGGTCATTTGATTTTTAGGGTTCCCCTGTTGGTAGCACAGGGCATTTAGACTTAAATACAAAAAAAAGTCTGTTTTATTTCTGCGCCCTCATTGCATCTGACACTTTAGCTTATGTAAATGAGTGAGGTTGATGATTGAGATAATCGTTATCAACTGAATCCTCTGACCTGAATCTTCAAATGAATTTAAAAAATATATAAAATAGAGTAATAAGGCAAGCAAGTAACACAACTTCCAGGCCATTTTAACTTATTTTTTAACACCTTCAGTACAACTCATGGCAAATGGAGACCCTCATGGCAGGGCCTCAGACTGAATAACTTGTAAAACTCCATTCCAACCCAAACCATCCCATGATTCTATGGTAAATTATTCACAATATTACACACCTGGCAGCCAATTCAGTGACTTTCATCAGCAGAGTAGATACAGACATTAATTCCCTCTCTTTTTTCTGCTGGACTGTTTTATTTCTTTGATCATCACCCTGCAAAGCATTATTAAAATTGCATTTCTTCCCTGGGTGGTTCAATATCTGTGATTTAATTTGGCTTCTTAGTGGTAACTTTCCACCAGTGAGGCAGCTCAGATGCACACTGAATTTTGGGGCAGTGCACAGGTTTTGCAGATTATCCCCATCTTTGATATAAAGGGAAAATGCAACTTAAATTCAAAGTGAGCAGTATGGTCACTTAAGGTGTAAAGTTGGACTGACAGAAGAAATTTTTCTGGTTTCTCATAAGAGTGGAAATACAATTAATCAGGTGACATTATGTATTATGAGGAATTATTACTCTGTAATCTCTTCATTGTCTCAAGGCGATGCCATTTACTGTCTGCAGATGTTTTTGAGCATCATTTTCAACCCTCTGAGACCAAAATGTGTATTTCAGTGTGAACAAAGGCTGCTCATATCCAATATAAAAATATTATTTAAGCACAAACTGCCAGTGGGGTTTTTTTTTTCCTTCTTTAATTTCAATTACCATTGTGCTTTTAATTTACATTTTTTGTAGCGTAGAAATATTCAACCATGCCTTCTAGGGTCATTAAGCTTGTATTTAGTAGGTGCAGCTCTGGGATTGGGATGAGTGACAGCTCATAAAATTCAGAGTCATTGGAGACCTCTGTGTATGATTGACATGAAAAGCATTGAATTGATTGATTTTTAAGAGTGTTTTTAGAGGCCCAAGGCATGAGGCTATGCATTTTTAAACTGGGTTCTCTGATACACTGAGTGAAATACCCTTATTTTCATTTTGCTTCACATCAGAATCATCTGTAGCCTTTAAAATAACTAATGGGGAGGATGAGAGGGGTGTAGCCTGCACATATTTCCAGGGGGAGGGGAGGGAAAAAGAGACGGGAGAGAAACTCCCGTGTGGAAGGTGCCTTTTTCGTTATTCTGAGGTGGATAATGGTTTCATTACCCGAGTGCTGCAGCTCCTGTCCTGTGCTGGGTTGCTTTTCCTGCGAGCTGCTGGGCACAGCGAGGCTCCGTTCACCTGGGGTGCTGCTCGTGGAACCCAAGCGGGACGGGGAGCCAGGACAGGCGCTCCGTGAGCCTTTTCATCGTTTTGTCAGTCTCACGTACGCAGGAGATGGTGCAGGCTCACGCCGCCGCAGGCATCCAGGGACTTGCTGGTTACAGAGCGTTCTTAAAGGCTTTTCAGCCAGTAGCAGACTTTTACAGACAGCTGTCTTAACCAATCCTCTATATCACATGTACATCTGTTATACACAATACTCGCTTGTTTTATACCTTATTTAACAATGCACAGTATTCCATTATTAAGCTTAACCGTATCTATCTTGTTAAGCATATTTTTTTGCAACTCTAAAAGCTATCTCAGCCAAGCCTAGAAACTCTAACCATTGTTTTAGTGTCCTTGCTCTGTCGTATAATTGTGTCTTCTTCAAGTTTTCGCAGCCAAAGCTAATCCCTAAACTCTTCTGCTTTATTTCTGAAACTTGCTTTTATTTCTCACACTTTAGAGCCTTTCTACCTTTGTTTTTGTGTTTCCCACACTCAGCGAGTCCCTCGGGGTGCGCTGGGGCTGCAGGTGGATGTGACACGAGCCTCTGTCCCCCCAGCAGTGGCACAGCCCTGGTTCATCAGCGGGGAGAAAGAGGTGGATGCTCGGGGAGCTTTGGCTGCCCCTGGGCACCCACCATGCCCACACCTTCCTCCTCCACCACTTCCAGCAGAACTTTGGGGTGGTTCTTCCTTTTGGTCACATCTTCGCTTAAAATGTGTTCCTGCCCTGCCACTGCCTTCCCGACTGTCACGGGGAGCAGGGGGTGTAGTGGAGGATGGGCTGCTAAAATTATTTCCATGCCAAAGAGCCGTGGCCAGCTGCTGGAAAACATCAGTGCACGTAAACAAACCCCTGTTCCGTGGAGTTTGTCACCCACTGAAATGTCAACAGCAGCAATTCTCATTAGAGAGCTTAATGACAGAGACCTGAACCTTCCGAAAACGTGGGCTTGGGTTTTTCACTGTCCCGGCGTTGTTTTGGTTGGTCTGGGTTTGTGGCAGGTGCTAAACATTTGAAAATAAATCCCCTGTATTTTCTCACCTAGCTGTCTGAAATCTGCGCTGCAGGACACTGCAAAGCTGGCTGTGCATGAAGCCTCTGCCTTAAAATTCTGTGAGAATATCCCCCTTTACCTATGGGTGTCTTCAAAAACGTCGTGTTTATTTTAGAAACCGATACAATAGCAGTTGAATAAGTAACAGATCTGTATTAAAGAGTGTGTCAGTGGTGGACTTAGTGGGAAAACAACAGCATCAGGCATTTGTGTTTGACTCTCAAGAGCTGAGATTTGTGATGCAGGCTGGTGCACTTGGAACTAATGCTGAATTTGCCTCTCTTGGTTCATAAAATCCACTGCCACTGCTGGGCAGGACACTGCAACCCCAACGTAAACATGAGGCTCTTTGTGCATTCAGTGTGCAGCGCCCTCTGAACACCCTGTCTACATTCTTCAGGCTGAACTGGTCTCCTGGAATGCTCCTTTTTTGATCTCCTCAGGCTTCCGTGGAACTCCTCGGGGTAGTGCTTCAGCTGGGAGTGGACATTTGCAAGACTGGGTCGTGAGTTGGGATGCATGAAGAGAGCTGCAGACCGCAGCACAGGAAGGAGAAGGATGAGAGAAGTCATACTGTCCCTTTTGAAACCGTATTTTTTCATTTTAACTCACTTCACATCTAGAAAAGTTAGGTGGTGGTATAAGGGATAAATTTCATTATGTTCAGGAAAGGCTTTTTGCTTCATGTAGTACAGAAAATTATGCCTTTTGGAATTTGAAATGGTTTATGATCCATCCTGCCAAGTTACTTTTCAGAAAGGCACCATCTTAACTCAGCGTAGATATCTCAATTATTAATGTTCTGGACATAAAAGATCCACCATCTATTACCTTAATATTAATGCTACTTTCCCAGTACGTGTAAGCAAATCATAAAATATGTTCCTACAGGTTTTCTACTGTTCCTTTATTTGTTCCTTTATGCTGGAAACTCTCACTTTTGTGCAGTTGCTGTGCAGTAACAGTGCTGCAAGAAATTCGTGAGGGAAGAAGGAGAACAGAGGTGAGAATAAGAATCTCTGTGGCTACCACGTACTCATCTTCCCTCTTGGTGAAGTCTTGCCCTCCTGGCCACAGAAGTGTTGCAGCTGAAGCTGGTTTATTTACTATGAAAATTAAACAAGTGGAAGAGCCAGGGTTGGGAGAAGAGTTAAAGGTGCGTTTACATGTCCGTGGCAAATTATTTATGACAAAAGAGAAACTCACCCCAAAACAGATACCCCATCAATCTTTCAGTGTTCCATGCAGTTTCCCATTTCCCCATTCAGGAATCTCAATATCACTGCAGTCCTGTGGGGAAAACTCAACTCATTGTGGCATCTCAGTAAACTCTAGCTTCATACAAACACTTTCAATTCAGGGCATTTGTCTTTCAAACGTGTTCCATTTCATTTCAGGTATTGCCAAAGGAAGAAAAGGAATTAGACCTGCCTGAATGTGTGCTAAGGATGGTTGTGTAGCAAAAATTGTTCGGTTTTCTTTGTTTGGTTGGTTTGTATTTTTGTCACTGAGCTAACAAAAAGAAGCTGTTGACGAGAAGTTTGCAGGTTGCATCATGCACCAAAAGCCATTTTTCTCTGAAATTCTGAAGTCACTGTCAAGCCCAAATACAAGCAAACAATTTTGCACAGGATTTGCTGCATTAATACAATCCAGCTGATACACAAACATGAAAATCTATTTGCTCTTCAAACCACGGCATAAAAAATAGCAATTTTCAGAACTCTCACCAATTGCCAGACATGATTATACTCCTGCATCTATTATTTCCATCTGGCTGTAGAGGGAAAAAGGGAAACTTGAAGCAAGTTTTAAATAATATTCTTAAAACCAGAGTGGCGTAAGCCTTTTGGTTGCAGTGGAGGGAACTGCATATAAATGTCTCAGGTTTTTGCAGTTTGTGTTGAACATTCCTGCTGCTCTCCTGTTGCTCTCTGGGTTAGCATGTGTAAGTATTGCTGTGTGCGCTCTGATAGGCTTAAATCAGGTAAAACAATGTTCTGTACCACGTGATTCCACCAGTACTAAAGTTGCTTTTCCCCATGCACCCAATTCATTTTAGGGACTGGTGGAAGGACACCAGTGCAAGGTAAAGCAATGACTTTATTCAGGATGAAATTAAGATGTTAGTGCTTCCTATCTGCATGAAAACTACTCAGCCATGCAGGCTGCAACATTAATGAGATACGAGACTGTGACTAATGGTGTCACTGGAATTTACTGTGCTTCCCTTTGTCCAAACTCTCTGATTTTACCCTCTGTCTTGTTCTGCAGGGTCAGAGACAACCTTCTCCCACCTGATCATGGTTTAAATCTCAGCCAACCAACCATGTTCATTTATCAAAACCTTTGCTACTTTTGATCTGCTTCATAAGTGCAAGAAATAAAGGGATTTCTTCCTCATTGCTTTTCTGCACCAGCTCGTTGTTTTGACATCATGTAACGAAGGTACTGACACAATCACGTCTGGTATCAACCATGTGTGGTTCAAAAGAGACAAAAACCATCAAGCAAAAATGTATTGAAACATCCTACTTGGATTATTTTTTCCAAATGATGATTACATATCATTGTCTTTGCTCCCATGTAATCTGATTTTGGAGGGAAAAATATCATACCTGCTTGAATTCCAAAATAGCCAGTGGATGGGGTTGCTCTGCAGTCTCACCATCAATATCTTTTATTTGATGTACACTGACAAAAAATCCTTTATCACTGGCTGTCAGATCTTCACGGGTTGCTTCTCTCTTGGCCTGGGCAGTGTTTGTGGTGTAGGAAGGATCCCATGGACTGGCACAGTTCCATGTCTCCCCCGCTGAAGTGTCACTGAAAAGTCCTTTTGTGACACAGGAGACAGAAATCAGACGGTTCAGAGGCACAGCCCGTGAGTGGAAATGGGGTTTTTGATAACTTGTGGGGACTTTCTTTGCAAAGGTGGCATAATAAGATGGTTAGATTACTTCTGGAACTGCCTTAGGAGAGATCAATATGTGAGCACTGTTCCCACGACGACTGCAAGGAAAATTCTTGTAATTAATAATAAAAAAAATTGATTTTTGTGGTGGTGGTGGTTTCAAACCATAGCTCTCAGGCAACCCTGTAGGAATAAAGCACTGCAGTGTTTGGTGAGAAAGTCCAGTATTGATTCAGTCTGATAAAATATTTTTCTTTATCTTTTGACAAGCCTTGCTACATGGATGGTATGAACAAAAAGTTTGGTATTTCCAACACGTCGAGGGTCCCGACAGACACAATTCTTTTTTGTTACAGAAGCTATGTTCTGCCTCTGTCTCGTTTGCTGTCGGACAATGTATGTGAACACAGAACTGCACATGGAGGCAGAGAAGTATAATTCTCTGTTTTTCTGAGGCTCAGGCTACTGAATAGGTATCATTGTATCCGTGTCTCTTGAGGGGATAAAAAAAAAGCACTGCGAAAATTTCTTGGAGCTTTTTTTTTTTTTTTTTTTCCCCCTTCTGGTGTGCAGCCTCCTACTGACAGCTGCGGAGAGAAATGTCTTGTGGCCTTTTCATCCCTTCCTCTGGCCGTGTGCTTTTCCTATCAACTGCCCCATAAATATTTTCCTGTAACTGGCACGGAGGATGCTCCTCGTTAGGAACGAGACCAATAATTCGGTGGCTTTAAGGCGTCTGGGGGTTGGGTCTGAATACCAATCGTGCTGCTGAACTGAGGGACTTCACAGTCCCTCCCGTGCTCAGGTTTCACTCGTGTGCTCCCTGTTTCGTGACCTGCTCATGCTTGGTGCCAGAGCTCCTTCTCTGCTGTCAATGGTTTGTATTTATCCCTGCTCCACACCGCGGGTTCCCTCCCTGCCTGTTCCCTTCCTCCAGACCATCCTGCTCGTCTCTGTGTCTCCTTATGCACCATGTGTCACTAATATGCCAAATACAGCTCTTCAGGTGTCCGGGTTTGGCTTGAGATTTCTGGGAGACTTCTTCTCCTTTCACAAGGACGGATGAAATTCCCGGTGATGGGCGTAAAGGTTGGATGGGATGGCCACAAGAAAAAATCTCATTTCTTGCTCAAATCGTCCTGAGAGACACCTCCTTCGTAAGGAGGGAAGAAAGCCATGTCTGTTCCATGTTCATGTTGGCTCATTTGCCATTTAAAATGTTTATTTGGGATATTTCACAATAAAATCAAAGTAGGTTTCTCTTGTTGTAGGTAGATGGGGAAGATAGTGATACAAGGACTTCAAATTTCCCATTAAAAAAAAAATCCCAGAAAGGTCTCCTGTAAAGCCTGTAAAGAGATGCTCGCTTTAATTAAAGATTGCTCAGCAAGCATGTGTAGTCTGGAATTGTGATTACATGAATTACTGTATTTGGGGTTTGAAAACAGAACCAAGTTAGCCAAAAAGACACCAAACTGCACTGGTATTTTTAAACTATATAATCTGAGTTACAGAGACTTAGGGGGAAGAAAAATCTCCATTGTGTGTGACAGCAAAGATTAGCATGACAATCATAGATCATTTTTTACAGTGCTGTTATCACGTTGCAGGATAATACTGGTTTCATCTTTAGGGATCTTTAGCCTTGTACTTTGGTTCTTGCAAGGAGCATTGCTACAGTTTTTTTTGGTTTTTTTTCTTTTTTATTTTAAGGAAAAGCATAACTTGCTCATGGGTGGATGTTTAAGTGTTATACAATATGGCTTTAAACTTTTCCTGCAATTAAAGCCTAATCCAAACCACTGAGGCATATTATTAATTTTATGCTTAAATGGAGCTTTTTTTTCAACAGGCCTATTCATCTACTTAAAACTAAGCACATGCTTAAGTGCATTGTTGAATCGGGGCCAGAGTTGTTATGCTGAAAGAAAGAGGAATAAAAACAAAAAAAAAAATAAACCCAAACAACAAAAAAACCCCCAAAAAATTACGTGTAAGAGATAATATTTGTATTCCTCGGGTTAAAATGTTCATTTCCAGAAGAGAAAGGGCTCCAAGAGCAATTATCTGCAGGCACAGGTGAAGCAGGCAGCTGCTGGGGACACTGCTGGCAGCTCGGGGTTGCTGCTCCCGGGGCAGAGGATGAGGCTGATGATTCCAGCAGCATTTTCTGCACGGGGAGCTCCCTGCCAGGAGCACCAGGTACTGCTGGGGACCGTGGGGAGCCTTCCTCAGACAAAAAACACGCTCTGGGTCCTGAGGAAGGAGCAAAGACCTCTTCCAGTCCCACGCCCACCTCCCCACAGACCATGTTTCTCTATGTCTTAAAACCTAAAAATCGAAACTTCCACTTAAGCCTTCTCACAGGTTTTTTTTGTGTGTTAAGTTCGGCCGTGTGGGTTAAAATTGCTGCTTTGAAGGCTGTTTTTTGTTGTTGTGGACAGGTAGTGACACCAGCGGCAGCGAGAGGACTGAGTGGAGGTAAATTATTCATGGAATCCCTCACTGGTTTGGGTTGGAAGGGAACTTAAAGCTCATCCCATTCCCCCTGCCATGGGCAAGGACACCTTCCACTGCCCCAGGTTGCTCCAAGCCCTGTCCAGCCTGGCCTTGATGGTGATGAGATGCAGAGCAAGACATTGATCAGCAATATTTGTAGGACCTGAGTGAAGTCTGGCTCGGCAGGAGAGGATTCCTGTGTGGAAACCTGCAGGCAGTGCTGAAAATCAAACCACTTAAAATAAAAGGACAGCCTGGGAAAGGAGGGCTGTCCCTAGGCGAACAGATGTTGCATTTCTTACTTCTCCTTTTCTCTCTCCTTTTTGTCCCTGAATTGAGCAGAACACCTACACTGGTCCCCCAGCTTTAAAGTGAAGTAGGTGTTAAAGTGCTTTTTACCATCAGGGAGCCTGGGCAAGGAGAGGAAGAGGCTATTGTGTTGTAAACAGTGCAGTTGCTATGGAAACTGGTGATTCACAGAAAAGTGGAAGGAGGGAGGAAAGAAAATAGAATTATTTTTCCCCTCTCCTTAATATTTAAATCGTATCTGCGATTATTGACCACGCTTCCTCTATTTGTTTAGGTAACGTGGTGGGCAAATATAATTGTTTTGAAACTGCCAGGAATCCCTGTGTGTTGTTGCATGCCTTGTCTGTGAGGCAAGGATGCTTATACTCAACAATTATCTACTGAAAACAGTTGACCTCATGCTCTATCCTGAGCTGTTCTGCAGATTGCCACGGTTCTCATACACAGCAATGTATGCCGTCTAATGATTTGTTAACTTTTCACTTCTTGGCCCATGTTTGGCTGTAAAACCACAGTCCTGCTAATTACAAAGAATCCATGTCTGTGTTTTCTTTACTTTGCCTTGTAGGGGGAAAAAAAAAATTACATGTTAGGGAGAGGAGTTAGGGTTTTTTAATTTTTTTTTTCATATAAAATGTTAAGTGACCTGTGGCAATTTCCAAAGTATTTCAGTGTGTTCTCTGATGTTTAAATTAAACTTTACATCATTTGTTATAGTGACACCTGCTGCCCTTGTAATGGTTAAGTGTATGTGAGTACATAGAACCCACTTTTCAAAAAAATTTATAACTCCACTGTAAAGATTTTATTCTGTGCTGAAACTTGGCAGACAGGCTTTTTGACTAGGAACAAATTATTCTTTTAAGAAATGTGTTGGGGAGAAGTTGGTTATTCACAAGAGCTTACTGTGCAGTAAAAGCAAGCTGATTTTACTGACACATTTATCTGTTGGTGCCTCTGTAACTTGGAATATGAGGTTGAAATAGTGCGTTTGTCCACTTTTTCTCTCTTTCAATCTCAATTGAGGCTACTGCTTAGGTCCCTGGTGGAAATGGACCTGATTTTCTTTTCTTAGTTTTCTTCTGAATGTTTCTCTCTTTTGCAGACAATTTGATTAAAGATTGCTCAGCAAGCAGCCCAGATGGTTTTCAGCCAGAGAAGAGGCATTCCTGGATGAAATCTTGGAAAATTCCTTTAAGGCTGTCCCAGTTTCTAGGTCTTTCAAACCTGTTGCTTGTGGAAACAGCAACAGGTGCTGTTCTTTCATGTTAAGGCTGGCTTTTTTTAATAAATATTTCCCCCAGTGCTGAAACACCTGGGATGGTAATCACTGCTGATAGGTACGTTTGTTTTATGTGGCATTTTCACCTTTCTAGAACGGCTGTGAGCTTTCCAGAATGTTTGCTGGAATCACCTCCAACATGTCTTTGACAAAAATCCCTTGCACACCAACCTCGATGTCGTTCTGGTTGTCTTTCACTAGGAGCAGTAATACAAATAAAAACTGCTTGTGCTTTTTGTTTGGGTAATTGTGTGAATATAGGAAACGTTTTTTCCAAAGCATCAGTGCCAGGAAGCATAACCTGAGGAAAACACATGGAAGGTAATAGTCAACTACAAGTTTTGTAAAAATGTGTAGAAAATGAAGCAAATTGAATTTGAGCAATCAAGGCAATAGAGTGGAACTACAACAAAGTGCACTCCTGAAATAAGCTGCCTGTATCTAGCAAAATGTGCCCTTTTCCTTTACATTTTGTTGATTCACCTAAGTTTCCCTTGTTTCTGTGAAGACTGTCCTGAATCCTTGGTGGTGTTGGGTGAATTATTGGCTTTGTGCCCTGCTGCCGAGGATGCTGGTGTTAAAAACTGTAGATAAAATAGCAATAGTGACAGAGGTACTGCAAATCCTCCCGTGCTCCAGCTGCACCTTAGAGGTGAGAAATGCCCAAGTGGAAAAGGAGTCTGGGCTGAGCATCACCTGTGGGTTGGGCGTGAGGGTGGAGTGGGGCTTGGGAAACATCCTATGGCTGCATCCTCGGATCCTGGGAGGGCAGAGATTGTCTCAGAGATCATCTCAGGCCTGCTCCTCATCCCTGAGCGTGGCTGACATTCATGTGCAGCTTTGTCCCCATGGTAATTCAGTAACCAGCAGCAGCACCCGTGCTGGTGACTGTTTATCCAGAGTCTAGACATTTTATACGAGGTTCAGGGCTCTGTTCTCTGTTTTATAAGGGAGGCAAACACAGCTTTTTTTCTGGTCGTGTGGTAGCGTGACGGGTGCTTTGGCTGTGTGCTGTGCTGGCCAAACAACCTCCAAAGTAAACAGCCTGCTGGCTTTTTGGGGGTGGGAAACCTGGCACAGGTGTACCCTCCTCCACAGCATCACCACGTAGAGTTCAGCAAATAGAACCTGCCATGCAAAAGCATCAGGTGGTTGGATGGAATGGCTTTTTTATAGTCTTTAAGAAGATTAAGTGCTGGTTTTTCTGCTTTGGTCTGAACTTTGTAGAGGGACTCTAGTTCAGATGAAGAGGGAATATGGTAAAATGCCTCATAGTAAATAGCTTTGTTGGAAAACAGTATAGGTGGAAGTGAAGATCTGCCATCCCCATTGCTCTGGAGCAAGGCTTGCAGAAAACTTATCACAAAATTTCCTGAGTCACAAATTGGGACATTTGAGAAAACCCTTCTGGGCTAAGTGGTAGGTGAATTCTGGTGGGTGCTGATGGTGCCGATCCCAGCCAAAACCAAACGTGTAAACAAAGATTCAACCTCCAAATCTCTGCATAATTCCTCTGAGTTCTATGGTAAGTGATTTATTGGACCGGGTCCAAGAATGCAGCCTTTTGGAAGAATAAACCTTGCCAACCTATTTAATGCCTGCTTTAACAAATGATCTGGGTTGGTTTCCTTCCTTTGTGTCCCCCGTGCTCATCGTCCCCTCGGGCTTGTCTCTGTGTCAGAAACCCCCCAGCCATGAGCTGTGAGTCCCCGGGGGCACCACGGTGGCAGTGGAGGATGCACACCCATCATCTGCCGTGGTTCCAAGGTGTTGAACTGTGCAGAAATGAGTTCCACTCCTTTGTGGAACAGAGCATTGGAAATGACACCCATTAAAGTCAAATGTAGGAAATGCTAGGCGGTGAAAACACAAGGCCTTTTTGTTCGTTTTGTTTTTCTGAATCATTAATACCCAAGCTGCCTGAACTCACCAAACTTCATTTCATTCAGTATTGAACAATCCCCTGCACCAGGCCTTGCTGGGCAGCCAATAATTCAGTGAGACAGTGTTTATACAGCAAAAATCGGTGTAAAATACACAGGCAAAGCTGCAAACTGCTCTGAGTTTCTGTTTACATTAAATACATAAACAGCAGAGTGGTTTGGGTTATGTTTTGTGAGGGCAACACACACATTGCAGGGCCCAGCTCTCGTGTGTGCACAGCCCACACGTAAATATTTCACATTATTGTATTCAGTCAGCAGTGCTTTGTCGGAAATGAAGTGCCCATGACCAAGGGCTGTGCACGGAGTGTGTGGATGTGAAGTTTATGTGACAACAGTAATGGGGCACGTTTCCCATCATAGATAAGGATACTTAATATTTATACAGCGCTTTGCACTTTAAAAGCATTTTAGGAACATTAATTAGCGCCAGCCTATCAAGGGAAAAATAATCTGAGACACGGATTCCTGTGGGTGAGGGAAACCTTGGAAAGCAGCAGTGCCAAAAGGGACTTAAAAAGTAGTAACTGACAGCAAATTAGGCATTAATTTGGAATACTGATCCGGCAGCAATAAAGACCAATTCAATTTCAGTGTGATAAGCAAGGGTCTCCTGTCGCTGGGGATGCTGAGGTCTCGTTAGCAGGGAGATATTGACAGCTGGAGGGATGGAGGGAAGAACACCGAGCACAGGAAAGGTATTTGGAGCCTGGATTTATGAGGGATGGGTTTAGGTTAAATACATACAGGCTGGCTACAGGACAACAAAGGAAACATTTGATAAGGCTTGAAGAGTATCAACTCGGAGCAGAGAATGTAATATGAGAAATGGGATTAGGAAAGATGACTTGAAATGAGAAAGAGCTTTTGGACAATATATTAAGAAATTGTCAGTTATATTTATTGGCTTGCAAAATAGTATTTCCAGAGGAAAAAATGAAGCAGCATCTCTGGCTGGGTTTAACAGTGTGCTGCAAAAATACTAATAATGAGGAAGAGTTCTGGGGGAAATAGATCAGTCTGAAAAGCTCCACAGAGCTTGTTTCTCTTCACAGTCCTTTGTAAGGTAAATAAAGACCCCTCATCTAATTCTGTACTCTGGAAAACCAATGTAAATAGAGAAATTAATTATTTTGTGCATGCAAGAAAGCCAGTGCAGCTCTAGATCTGTGTGCAGATACATGTGCAAGCACTGAATTCTGGCAATTTGCTCTCAGTTGTCAGGGCATCCTGACTCCTTGTTGAGCACCTTGTTTTCTCAGGAGTTATTTATATGGATAAAAGGCATGTTTTCCACTGGCATCACCTCATTTTTCCTGTGCCTCTTGCCATGAGGCTTTAATGCTCTGAGATGAGCTGAGCTGAACACGCTGGAAGTTGGGATTTCATTAAGGGTACCAAGGCAACCAGTTCAAGGGACACTTATTTTGCTGAGTGATGTGCCCAGCCACATTAAGGAGCAGTTTCAGCTGGAGTGACCTGCTCTGATGGAAAAGCTCATCTGTGGGCTGTGGAGCAGGAGCCCTGCAGGGTTCCCAGTGCACTGTTTGTGTGCAGGGAGGATACGTGCTACGGGACTTTTTCAGTTTCAGCCACAGCATCTCTGTAAGACAGAACAGCCGAGTGTGTTTTGTAAAGAAGGCTGCTTATTCCTTTGAATTTGAGCATTCTGTTTATTTAATTGTTCAGATTTCTAGCCATGTCTGGGGCTGTGACCTGCTGTGGGGTGAGATTTCCAGCTCTTGTGTGTTGTATAAGATGATTTGGGGTCTGGAGCATCTCTGTGATGAGCAGAGACTGCGGGAGCTGGGCCTGGCCAGTCTGGAGAAGGGAAGGCTGAGAGGGGATCCCACCAATCCATACAGACACCTCTGAGGGCTGCCAGAGGATGGTGCCAGGCTCTGTTCCGTGGTGCCAGGGACAGGATGGGGAGCAGGGGCCATAAAATAAAGCACCACAAGTTGCACCCCAGCAGGAGGAAGAACTTCTGTCCATGGAGGGGCAGAGCCCTGGAGCAGCTGCCCAGGGAGGGCCTGGAGTGTCCCTCTCTGGAGCCATCCCGAGCCCAGCTGGACACGTTCCTGTGCCGCTGCTCCAGGGGACCCTGCCTGGGGTTGGGCAGGGGGTTGGAGTGAATCATCTCCAGACATCCCTTCCAACCCCAAATAATCTGGGATTTGCAGCTCTTTATGGTATTACACCCAGTGCCTTTACCTCTTTGAACCTACAGGTTCCTGCTACCAGGAGTGTTTCTTTCAGTAGGATTATGATAGTCAAGTTAGGACTAGCAGAAAGAGATTCCATCCAAAGTAATGTCTTTTTTCTTTTCTTCAATGCACAAGATCCTGTTCTGCAGAATTACTGGAAAAAGTCTTGACTTGAAGCAAGTGCTATAATAAAAGGCTCAGAAGTTTGAGACCTGCTAGTGTGAGGGACCCCACTGACAACACTCAAGAGCAATAAAGTGCTAGAAAGGAAGAAAACGGGGAAAAGTTCTTATCTTTCCCCTACAGAAAAGAACAGAAAAAAACCCCAAAACCAAACCAAAATGAAACAAAAAAACCACTCAAAAAACCACCAACTAAACAACCCAATGAAAAAAAAACCCAGCTGGGTTGCTGCTGAGACATATTCCATTTTGGTTTCCTCAGAACAGGTCTTTTTCCATCCCTCTCCCCCAGTAAAGGGGCAGGAGCTTTGCTTGGTGAGCTGCTGGAAGGCACAGCCCTGTCAGAATTACCAGGGGAAGCTGCTTTGCAACCATGGTTTTGGTGTTGCCTAAGTTCGTCCTGGAGACTTAACTTTGCTGGAAAGCACTCAGGGATTCTTTCCTTTCTGAAGCGCCTTCTATGAAAGCTGTGGCTGGTGGCAGCAGCAAAATTCCATAAATTCATCCATTTCAGCCTCGCCGCTGCCAACACGAGCGCGGGTTTGTGCCTTTTCCGCTTCCAGGGCCTTCAACAACGCATCAACGGGATGTAGAGTGGAAAATAACACTGGAAACCAAGTGCTGTTTGCAGAGCTGCATGTGCATTGTGCCTCATGCATCCCCTTGGCTGATTTGTTACCCTCACGTTCCTCTCTTGAACTTAAATTAAGTCATTATCTTCCGAGTGAGGGGGGTTCTTCCAGTGTAAAATGTTATTTCTTCTCCAATGCCTGTGGCTAATTGCGCAAGAAGTTTAATGGTGGGTTTGACGTAACAGTGAATTCTTTACAGTGGTTTGACAATCCCTAGCAGATCCTGTCGCAGTTTTCATTCACTTTATTGTAAAATCCATTACAAATACTTTTCTTTATCTGGGAAAATATATGCTCTATTGTTGATTTCCAGAGTTTAAGGCTTTAAGGACAGGAGTTACATTTTCAAAACTTTTCCTAATTTTTTTCTAATACCCTAAAGAAAATGCTTTGTCTTATTACTTGGCTAATTTCCCTGGAATGTGGAATTGTGGAATGAGGTTTTGTTTAAACAGCTCCAGACTATGTATTGTGTTAATACAGAAGATTTTAGGAGGAGTAAACTGTATTCCAGTAAAAATACAGCAATAAAATTTGCAACCTACGACTCCTCTTTGATCATTTGGATTCTTTGGGATTTGATTCCCAGCATTGCAAATTGGGTCAGTAATTGATAGTTCATTGTGCTGCCACATAATTCATGGGGTGGTTTTTTTTTTTTTTTGGTTGGTTTCTTGTTTTTTGGGGTTTTTTTGCAAAACCACAGCAGAGGCACGAGTGCCTCCTGGCCGGGGTGAAAGGACTGATTAGGCAACAGGAACTTGGATCCCTGAACTGCTTCTTCATGCTGGGCTCTCATACTCTTGGCAGAGCCCGGAGTTGGAGGAGTCTGTAATCCTGGCTCAGCTGTTTGTGCACAGACAGAGCAGGACTGTGATGTGGAAAGCAGCATCAGAGGGAGGGAGGACAGTGGGGGAAGGCAGAAGCGAAGGGCTGTCTGTGGACAGGAATTAATCCGTGCAATGCATCGCTTAAAAAACAAGTCAGGCCATAAGAAATAAAACCATCGCGGTGCCTTCACAGAAAGGTCACTAATCCAACCAAGATACAAGTGCAATCTGTCTTTATTTCAGTGATAATCCCCTCAATTAAAAGTAGGCATTGATTACCGTGCCATCAGTGCAATGAGACACTGCTGGCTGCTCTGAGGAAATAGTTCTGTCTTTAGAATAAGGGATTTTTTTTTTTTTGTGGGGGAAATCTGCCACAGTCTCATTAAAGTATTATTCTGTAGAGCTGTAGACAAAGAAATAGCTTATGGTTGAGATCAAATCTGGTAAATCCTAACCTGGAATTATTCATCATTAGCTGTGTTAGTGAGTGTCGTTTTCCAAAATCAATTCTGTCATTTTGGATTATTTTCTGTGCACTGCGTGTCACAAGTGTTTATCTTGACAGAAAGCAAGATATGCTCCTCTCTGCTCTAAAATTAACTGTTTGAGCTGAAAAATAGCCTGTAAGGGTGAATTGCTATGATAAACATATGTGGAGTTATTTTCCCGTGTCTTTTGTTGAGGTAGCTGTAGACCTGTTGGAAATTTCCATTAAACCTGAAGCCATGGCTGTCCAGATCAGAGGACTTACCTCAATTCATATTCATTAAATACCCCTTTGGCCCCCAAATATATAGAGAAAGGCATGTTTGATCATTTGGTTTTAAGAGATTGTTTTAGTGAGTTTCTCTCAGCACAGACATTCAAGCCTAAGCGATCAATGTACAGAAACAATTATCTTTAAAAGAAGGATTGTCTGAGAAAATATTCTTTTTTCACCTTGCTGTTATTGGTTTAATATTTACCTCTAGACTGTTTTTAGTGTATTCACCCAGAAACAGGAGTTCAGCTGTGTGACAGAAACTGGAAAAGCTGGGAGTAAACGCTGTCCTGTCCCAGGACTCTTGTGTTCCCCTCGCTGACAAAAACTCTTCAAAAACAAATTTAAATTGGTGCTTAATATCCATATATTTTGCCTGGCAAACATAGAAACTAAATGCCTGTCCTTCCATCATGTGCTAGACAAATCCCAAAACCCAGCTGTGTACCTGGTGTGTTTTAAAAGGGAAATATCAATGGCTTCTTTCTGGGGTGGGGAGGACGCTTTTAAAAGCTCAGGTGCAAAAGGGAGTGTAATCTCCATTTCAGGTGCAGTGTGTTGCAGCGTTCATTAATACATGATCAACGTGCCGTCCCATTTTGTGAGCCTTTTTTTTTTTTTTTTCATGTCTTTTCCCAAAACTCTGTGATTCCAGTTCGAGGGAGACCCAATGAGTCTCTGGCAACGTGTGTGGTTTAGTCTCGAAAACAGTCACATCTAAGGCAGACCAGAGCAGCACTGGGGACAGGAACATTGCACAACGAATTTCAGGAAGGGCAGTGGGGGTTGCTAAGCATTTTATCTGTTGAGAGTAGGAAAAATGCTGTATGTGGATGAGTGTAATTAGGTCATCGGTTTACGTGCCCAAAGCCCCAGTTTCCCAATGTTTCTTAGAATTAACGCGGATGTATATTTAATGTGTATCTTTGATTTGGCTGAAAAGCATAGCCAGGCAATCCCCTGCTGCCTGTACATAATTGTATGTATATATTTATGTACAGAGCTTCACAGACATAGCTTATTCCAAGGAGGACTGGCAGGAACATCTCCTCCTCCTCCTCAATAGCCTCCAATTTCAGATACAGTCGGACTGTCAGGCTCTGGAACACCTTTGGTGCTGCAGAAATCCCCAAATGTCTGTCATTTTTTAAGGGACAAGCCCAGGGGGTCTGTGGGCCACAGCTATTTCCTTGGATTTCTCGTGGAGGTGGGATACTGCAGGATGTGCCGAGTGCTTGAGCCCAGAGGCTGCAAGAGTGGCCAGGCAGCCACTTAGCAAACTGAATTCAAGATGTGCTGGGAAAAAAAAATCTGTTTCCAAATCTCTTGTTTAAGGTTGCTTTATTTTTCCCTTGGATGGCAGGGTTGGAATCTGGCCTTGCACAATAGCCATTAACACAGCATGCTTTAATTATTTGTGCTTTTTGCATTAACAACAACCTCACCAGGACCCTTTGTGCGATTTTTCTTGGTGGCAGCATCTCTGGGATGGCAGGTTAGCGGGGGAGAACCTTTGCAGCTGCAGCTGGGGAGGGAAATGTGTGAGAGGAATATGTGAGAGGACCCTGCAGCCCCCAGGCCAGTGGAGGAGGAGGGGAGGAGGTGCTGGGGGGCTGGGGAGCACAAACCCACCTGCGGGACCCCACTGTGGAGCAAGGGGTCCCTGAAGGAGGCTGTGACCCTGTGGGGAGCCCCTGCTGGATCAGGGTCCTGGCAGGACCCGTGGAGAGACAGGAGCCCACGCTGGAGCAGGTTTGGTGGCAATACTGTGACCTCGAGGGGGACCCACAGTGGAGCAGCTCCTGAAGGACTGACCCCATGGAGGGCCCTGTGTTAGAGAAGTTCGTGAAGGGCTGTCTCCTGTGGGAGGTTCCCCACGCTGGAAAGGGAAGGAATGTCAGGAGTCCGGCCCCTGAGGAGGCAGGAGCAGCAGAGCCCAGCTGTGATGTCCCTGCCCTGCCCAGCTCAGGGTTGGGGTGACAGGGCAGCTCTGATGGGCACTTGGGTGTCCAGCCGGGATCAACCCCACACCATTCTGATTTCCACATTGAATTTCTTTTTTTTCCTTTCCTTTTTTTCCCCCGCCCCCAGAGGATTCTCTTCATTTCCTATTGCACAAAGAAGCACTTGTGAACACACCAACTCAGCAAAGCCGCCAGTGGCTCTGGACCTCGCTTCTCCTCTAAGGGAGTTCACGTTTGGAAAGGGCAGCAATACCTCATCCCCTGGAGGTTCTGCTGGAGTGTGGTGTACTTAACCTTTTGAAAACCCACTCCTGCCACCGAAAGCTGCCTGTGCTGTAGCTGGCAGGGCTCCAGCTTCTCCCAGTTTGGACCCACACTGGGTTCCTGCCAGAGCTACTGTGCTGCCGTTCCCGTCAGCGCAGCGCTTGGCGTTTGCCACCGAGCCGTGCCGGACGAGGAGGGTGGGAGCAGTGAATGAAAGGCACTGAGAGGCACAGGGGGGGAACAGGTGTTTGTGGCACTGCTTTGGGACAAGCAGCCCAGGCACACCTGAGCAGTGTGACCACGCCAAGCCTGTGCCTGTGCCGGGAACAACTTGTCTGTGAGGCGTGGTGTGATACCTGCTCACCCCTCCCCTGCTGCCACCTCCGGCCTGACACTGACAGCCTCGCCAGAAATGGGATTTTTGTCCAAGCTTGCATTGCTGTGAGTAGTCCTCAGGAGTCCCAGGCCTTTCTCTCCCTCACTCAGCTTTGTAACACTTCCATTTTTGATCATTCTGCAGGTGTTTAATCATTATGAGGGCATTTTTAGCAGCACAGTGGCTCATCAGCTTCGAGCTGTGTGGAGGCCAGTTGGCCCTGGTGAGGCAGGACAGTGTCTGTGAGGGAACTGGAATCATCTGGGGGTTTTGCTGTGAGGAGAACTGTCTTCAGGTTCATTATTGCCTTTATTGATTTAATTCTAGCTGTTCGCCTCGTATCGATCTGGGCTGGTCACCAGAGACAGTTTCACTGGAGTTTTTGTCTTTTCAGGCAACTGCTGGAAGGAAAAAACCCCACACCTTTGAATTAAGCATCATCTGCAAGAAGAGTTTTCTAGGAATGTCTGGTTTTATCACACTCCTGTTGCCTAATTTGCGATTGCTGACACGGAATAGACACACAGAAGTGCTGAAGATGAATGACTCAGTGTGATAAAGCAGCAACTCCCCTTCCCCTGCCCCTGCCCCCGAGGCTTCATTCCTTTTTTTTGATCCAAACTTCAAAAGGATTGTCCTGGATGTTTATGCTATCCCATTTTTCATCCTCCTCTGCAAAAGGGGGATGGCTGGTTTCATCCCCTCTCGTTTTTGAAAGCAGCAATAGAGAAGTCTTACAAGAGGTATTTCCTTTCATGGTTTTCTGCTGTTTAAAGCCTTGAGGAGAACTGTGTGGTTTCAATAAGCCTCCAGCCCACTGCCAAACCTTCTGAAACTGCTGATTTCTGTAATGCTGGGGATCAGGTCTAGGATGCTTACAGGAAGAGAAACACCTTACTCTCTAAATTCTGCCTGGGAGCATGAGCATTTCTCACTGCTCTGGTTTTGCACAGCTTTAGTAATCAAATAAGAGGGTTTTTTTTCTTTTGTATCTTAACTTCCAGCTCTTTCTCCTGCCTGTTGAGCTCTTGCTGTTAAGAAGAGTCAGTTAAATGTGCCTGTCTGGTCATCAAACTGTTGTGAGGGAAGGGCAGGAGCAGTTTGGGTTTGACCAGCCTCCCTTTCTGTAGGTACAGAAATCAGAAACAAGACCTCTGAAATTTCCTCACCCCACCAAGGGCCTCGAGGCCCTTGTCATATTTTTTCACCAGTAACATCGAACTTATTCTTCACATTCGTACTTTTATTGGTGGTTTATAGAGTGTTGTGGTGCTCTGCAGTTAAATGGTCTGTTCCCTTGGCCTCACTGCATTCCCCTCAGAAAACAGTTTGCAGTCTTTTCCCTCTAGGACAGAGAAAGTCTAGACTCCAAAGAATTGTGTTGGGCTTGAAACTCGACAGTTTGACAGCGGCAAACCCTCGCTGTAATTGCTTTTAAAAAGTGGTTCCCACCAGGTTTGGAATGAGCTTCTGTTACTGTCGCCTGAATATTTTTATTACAACTAGCAATACCACAGATGAAAATATAGAATGGATTGGAAACCCGGCTGGTAAATTATTTTAAAAACGATGTTGGTTATTTAGCAACAAGTTAAGCTAAGCTCAAACTGAAAGCCTGTGCTTCAGACTGAATTCTGAATTTTTTTCCCCCCTAATGATACCAGGAATGTCTTTGGTCTACCAGATTTATTGGGAGACTTTTCAAGCAACCATTTTTATTTATAATAGTGCTTAAAAATAAATGATAAAAAGGCTTTTTGAACAACTAAATGGTTTTAAATGGTTTGCATCACTCTCTACTATCTGAACTGCCCTTTGTGAACATCAGATTTTATCCCAGGCTATGATCTCCTCTTTTAGATGGGAATTCCTGTGTCTTGCTCTTTCACTTTCCTTTCCTCTCTCCCCTTTGCAAAGATCCCCATTTCAGACAGAATCAGGACTCAGAATGCTCAAACTGTCACAATCTTAATTAGCAGCAGACAGTGTCTTCCCTGTGCTTTTGGGCTATGAACCTACTATTGATTCTAATTCCTTTTCCCCCGGAAAGAAAACAATTAAGACATCGGGTGAGGAGGTGCACTTGAAAAATGTGCATTTCTCTTTCTCTTTTTCCCAGTACCACAGGGTGGATAAAACCACTGAGTGGGCTTGTTACCAGTGCCTCAAGATCCAGGTGCAGTTCCATTTCCAGTGGTATTTCTGGGTTGTTTTAGCCAGGCAGCAGCACCTGTTTCGTATGTGAGCCATGATTACTCTACTCTGATTGACACCTGCCTTCTCCTAATAAAGTCTCAGTTTCCCACCTGCATGGTGTTCCTTTTTCTCCTAATGCTTTCACTGTAAGATGAAACATTCCTTCACAGCACTGTGCTGAAACTCAACAGAAAGGCAAACTATCTGAATTTGTCAGTGGTGGTGCAGCACTGGGACTGTTTTCAAGGCTCTCTGTGGATTAAAACTGTATAATGTTTGTGGTTTGGATGCTGCTTTGACCCAGAGCAGTACAAGAAGATTTTCTGGGGATACTTTAGGTTTGTACTAATATGTCAGAAGTGAAGGTAAAAATCTGGCTTGGGCTGGAGTTGAGACAGCTGTGTAAAGAAAATCGCTGTACACTGGTATCTAATCAATTTTGTCACGTTCCTGCCCCTTCTCATTGTATCCTGTGCTTTCTCCCGGGGTTTTTCTATCCCTATACTTTATGTGTGGGGTTTCTTCAAGACCCTGGGAAGTTTCCATGGCCTTGAGAGGACACAGGGCCACGCTGTGAAAGAGAAATGCACTGAAAGTTGCTGAACACACCAAAGGCAACCTGGGGAGCCTCCGAGCTGGCAAGGGCTGGAGGCTGGGAGAGCACCTGGACCAGGGGCTCTGGGCAGCGTTGAGCTGACCCAAGGACAGCTGCTCTCACCCTGTGGACAGCTGGGAGGTCATCCCTTAATTTCCTTTTTTCAGCCTGTCTGACACAGCCTCTTTCCCCCTTGCAGGAAGGTGCTGATTCCGCCCCAACGCGGGTCACGGGGACCCAGAATCGCTGAGTGTTCTTTCAGCTAACACCATGAGTGAAATGGAACTTGCAGGTGTCCAGTGCAGGTGCTGAGCAGGCTGGGAGAGCAGAGTGGCTGTGGGACACCAGTGTCACTCCTTCCTGTGATTGCCTGGGGGTTAATGCTCCTGGCAAGCCTGATACTCCAGCCTCAAATGCCTCAGTTTTATCCAAGACCTCTTCTTAATTTCCTGATTGAGCATCTCTGAAAGCCTGGAGCCCGAGAAGGAGCATCTGGTAGAGGGGACATGTGGTGCATGGGCTCCCTGAAGCTGTGCCTTGATCTGTGGGAAGGTGGGGATCAGAAATCTCTGTTTAACATTTCACCTCGTTAGTTTGTGTGTCGTGGCTCCGTCGGCTGGCTCGGTTCCTTTCTCAAGAGGACACGGGTGGCTCGTTGATGCAGAGACTGGTGGCCTTTCTGGGCTCCTCTCCTTTCCATCTCTGGGGGAGAGTTGGCATCCCAGCCTGGGTGTCACTGGTTTCTGTGGTTGTGACCATTGACAGGAATAAAAGGCAAAGTGGCTCAGTAAGAAGAAAACCTCTCATTTTAAAAGAATTATCACAGAAAGAATACACAGGGCCAGTCTCATCCTTTTGTGTAGCTGGGGTGTTGTTGTTTATTTGGAGATGGTGCAACCTTTCTTAAAAATCTCATTCTCCAGCCTCTTTTGTAGCATTTACCCAAGGAGTAATGAACTTGTGTGTTTGGGCTGAATATGCTGTGTCTCCTTCTTTTTGGTTTTTGGGGTTTTTCATTCCCCTCCTTGTTTGAACAGGTTTCAACTCTCACAGGTGTCACTGTAGGCGATGGTTTGATCTTAATTATCAAAGCTTTGATCTCATTTCAGAAAAGTATGAATGAATTCAGATCTGTGTCTGGGGAGGGGTCAGGAGGAGCACAGGGAGAGGTTGAATGGGAGTTAAGAGGCAGCAGAGAGGAAAGCACAGTTCTCAGTTCTAAAAACAATTTTATATTCAATAGAAACCTATTAGACGGGGGAAAAAAGCTTGCTATACTTCATCTGCTCTACCTTAGCTCGTAAATTGAATCCTGCTCCCTGTTTATCCAAGCCACTGCTCCCAGATTTATTAAGAACTGCCACTGCTCTATTTCTCTGAGTGCATTTTGTCCTTAGAAAACACCTACATGAGTGATACCCACATGCTCTACTGGTCTAAAGCGGTTTTCTGCAATAAGCTGATTGAAGGGAACGATCCAAAACCTGCTGAGCAGATCTGTGGGTAATAGGTGATCTGGGCAGTAATGGGCTCCTGATGGTGCCCAGGTATATGTGTACAAATTGTTCAGCAGGGAGAAAGAATGACTTAATTCAGTCGCAGGAGTTTTTAAAAGCTCGTTTCTTGGGTTGAGCCCACGGATTTTCCTAAATCAGAGTAGCGCAGTCTGGTATTAAGAGGGAAATTTTCATCATACAGCTGCTGAACTCATCCATTCTTTCTTTCAGAATAATTTAAATGTTATTAATTTGTGGAGTGGGGGGTTCCATTCATCAGCAGTCAGTGCAGAGGGTGGGCCCGTGGTTCAGGAGGCTCTGCAAGCACAGACTTAACTTTGAACTAACTCCTGTATTTCTCCAGTTAAATACTCTTGCTTTAGTAACTCGTTTCAGCGTGGCTTTCAGTTGTAGCTCCTGTGTGCAGTCACCTGATTTTGGGGCGGAAAACCCCATCCCTCCACACCCCAGTGCTGCAACAGCCACCTCGACCCCTTGTGCCTTCAGGGATGCAGGCAGAGGAGCGCCAGGAGACACATTCCCGACACAAGAAGTCAGTCCAGGGGTTTATATTTGCCCTCTGAGGTCTCTGGGCACTGCTTGTGATCACCCTGAGTGGTAGGAAAGGGTTAGGGAGACCAGGCAGCCCCAGGATCTGACAGCCTGGAGCAGGACTATGGCACAGTTTAGCCAGGGCTGGTGTTATATAAATGTATATGTGATAAATAGTGCTTAATGACTATGAGAAATATCTCCCAGCATTTGCCAATAGGTTTGCAGTGCACTGGATTTACGAAAGGCCTTGACAAAATTCCTAAACAAACCAAGTTTTTCCTTTGCTCTGTACTTTTGTAGCTGTGATTAAGAGATTTGTGTTTTTCCCCCAGTGAAGGCAGTGGTGCTGGTGTGTTCCTTGGAGTGCATGTGGTCTAGTTTATTTAAGCAGGAAGGACTTTAAGTGGAAATGAGCCACAGAAATGTGTGCCACTTGTCTAAAACAAACATGGTTTAGGCTTTTTCCTTGTAAGTGACATCTATTATTACATTTTTTAAGTAGATCTTTGTTAGTAAGCATCTGTAAGCGTGTTTGATTGGATGGAAAGATCCAAGGCTGTATTTATATTGCTAAAACAGAATATTCTCTGTACATAAGGACCTGCACCAATGCCAGCTGAAGTTAATTGGGAATTTGCAACTCAAAGGATACAAGTCCCTAAAAAAGTTTCTGTTTTGTAGGACTAAATAAATGCAGTGGGTGAATAGAAGTGTTGAGGACTGATCTAGACCAGTTATTGGCAATTAGATCAGATGTTAAAAGTGATGCCATTCACAGATATATATGAATATCTTCTCAATAGAGCAGATTTGTTTGTGGGTTTGCTCTTGCTCCAATCAGTGTGTCAATTTGTGTGATATATGAGGGATTCCAAGTTCACTTTCCTCCCTCTGGAGGATTCCAAAGATATGTAAACTAAAAAAACCCACACAACTTGCACAAAACAAAATCCTCCCACGTTTGATGGCTCCTAGTCCTACAGAATGAAGAGTGTCGCTCACAGGAGCTGAAGACAATATTTAAAATCGTCCTGGGCTTTGAAGTTTTGCCTTAAGTTGTGTTCTGTTGAGGGAATTCCAGGCTTACCCTACTGTGCAGAGGTGGTGATGGATGCAGGTGCAGTTGCAGGTTGGCCTCCAGCCAGCGGAGGAAGCTTTTTAAGGAACATTTGATTCCCTGGTTGAACATTAACTTTGTGGTTGCTGCATTGAAAATATTCTTCATTAACTGTGTAATTGAACAAGATTGTTATTATTAATGTTGTTGTTGTTGTTGTTGTTGTTGTCATCGTCTGTCTGGTGACCTCAACCAAGACTAGACTTGCTCAACACACTGAGCTTAGGGAAATGCCACACATGGATGTCTCAGGAATCATCCTATTCAGCTATTTCCTGAGTATTTTTCTCTAGTTTCTATGAATTTGTCTTGGGGCCAGGTATGGATTGGGCTCTGATGATCTCTGACACCACTGCTCTCTTCAGATGACTGAAATCGGCAGAAAAAAAATCTCAGTTTCTTCACTAACTTAGGGAAAAGTCCCTCAACTCTTAATTTCAAGAAGCTGACTGTATCCAGTGAGTTCTTCAAGACTTGCATTTACATTTTGCAGGATCATTTAGAAGTATATGGGCATGCTTTCATATCATTTCTAGGAATAAATGCCAGCAAAAACTATATCTGGAAGCTGAATACTCTTAGTACTGCCAAAACGTAAAACATTTTATTTTCTTTTTCCATTCTACATTGAATTAAAAAGAAAAATGCCTTTATTATTTACCTTATAGTCGCTCTAGCATATCTCTAAGGGGGAACACAGTCCCATTTTTAATCACATGTAGCTTCCATTTGGCTTACCCACATTTTTAATACTCCCATTTTAAAGAGCTCTGTCTGCACGGGGTGTTCTCACTGCATCACTTCATGTGAGAGGCTTTTCCCTCTCCTCCATGACACCATTCCTTTTCCTTTTTATGGTTAACTTCCCTCTTTTTGCCCAGTAGCCACGGGTAGTCAGGACTTCTCCCAGTGGAAGCACCACAGGGCATTGGTTATTCAAGGCCAAGATTTTTTAGCTGTAGCCATGAATTTTAGTCAGGGTTTGAGGGGCCTCAAAAATTTGAGGTTCCTGTGTTATGGCTGTAGTAATTCTCTTGTCTATGAGCTGCTGCTGCCACCTATTTTTATGATAGTGAAGAAAGTGTGTGTCAGGTTCTATCCTTTGTTATTATCTACTCATATTAAGCCTTCACTGAGATTCATGTCCAAATGGAGCAGAGAACCATTAAACCAAGCTGGGGGAAGATGTACACACTGAGAAATTCAGATGGTGAGAGCTGAGATCCCCTGCCTTGGTGTTGGGGTGCACGATGTGCTGGAAGAGAGACAGGCCCTGAGGGCCGCAGAGAGAGCCTCTTTCCTGGCCCTGGAGGTGACCCTGGGAGTGCATCCAGGTCACCGGGGATGGGCTGAGAGAGGATTGTGGGTTTGTGGACAGTGCTGGGCCTATGAGATGTGATAATTGTAGTTTGTGACCTTATAGGGGATTGTTTACCTGTCACCATAATAGGCAATGTCTGTGCACTACCCCAGGTGATTGGGGGACACTGAGGTGAACATCTTTCCTGTTTATATGATGTGATATCCTGTTGGGTGCTGGTATTTAGGGAATGTTCACTGCGCAAAAGGCTTTTGCATTTCTCCATCTTGGCGGCGGAGTCGTGCCCCTGCGTGATTACTGCACCTTGGTAAAACGCCAGCTTATGGTTGGAACCAATTAGGTTATTACTAAAAAATGAGGAAAATAATGTAGTGGTTCAAGGGCACAGTCCTTGAACTGAAGTATTACTCAAGTTTCTTGGGAAACCTTTCCATGTACATTGGTTTGCAAGGGTTTTGCTCTTTCCAAATCCCATGAGTTGCTCAAGGACAAAAGCTTGGGTAGGCTCATAACCACAGTGTGCTGGGCTGGCTCTAGAGGGATGGAAAAGTGCAAGGACACTTCATCTTTCCGGAAAAGAAAGAGTTTTTTGTGTAGCTTGTGCAGAGCCATCACCCTGATGGCTCTGAGTTCCTGTGCTCTTGGGTAACGAAAGCCTTGCGTGTCTTCTGCTCCTCACGGCTCCTGCTCAGCTTTGGAAAGAAATATCAAGTCATGTAACCACTTTCTTCCAGATCTGGGGCCAGAATCTCAGCTGGTGTAAGTCAGCAGAGCTCCACTGACATTATTAGTGCTCCAGTGATTCACACCAGCTGTGAGTCTGGTCTTCTGTCTTAATTTATGAACTAAATGTCAGGAAATATGAAATGATCTCTTATAGTCAGCAGTTCTCCAGATGTGTTAATGGAGTTTAAGTTTACCAGAAGGCAGGACTTCAAAAAGAGGTCCAACAGAAGAATAAACTTTTAGGAAGAGTGCCTTACTTACAGGCTTTTTGGCAAGAGAGGGCTGTACAACTCGCTGCAATTTTAAGAAATTAACTCAGTTATGCATCAGGATATGGAAATACAGCCTCTCCGAGAACCCCAGATGCAAAATAATTCCACAGCACAAAGCAGGCTGTTGGCATTCAGTGAGTAATTGCCATGCAAATGGGTATCACCAAGTCTTAACACCAAAATTACGTTGCTGATGAGCTCTCTGTGAAGAGCCTAATGCCTCCACTCTGCAAGTGGGGTTGGGCTCACTCAGAGGCACAGTGCTGCAGCTTTTGGAGATTAAATGAGGACCATGTTGCTACAAGGACACAGAAGCTTAATAGTTCTCACTGTGCGATGTGAAAACTCAACAGTGGCTTGGCTTAAAGATGTGATCTCATGGATGGTGTTGAAAACTGTTATTTTAGCCAATGAGGATGGAATGGTTGTTGACGTTGCCTAAGCCCTGCCAAGCTTCCTTGTCCAAATTGGAAAACGCTGGAATAGCTGGAACCTCACAGCCAGCAAATGTGGGGGTCTCAGAAGTCTTTTAATTCTTGAATGCCTGAATAATAAATGAGCTCAAAAAAAAAAAAAAAAATCCGTACCTGAGAGATCCTCCAAAGGCCTCCACAGCCTAATTTATTTGCTAATGAGACCTTTCAGAATTAATTTAAATGATCAGAGTGTGGCTCTACACTGTGTGGTTCACACATGTTGTTTTCACTGGAGATAGACCCACAAAGGTAAAAGAACTGCACACCTTCAGTGACTGAACTTGGTAACACTCTGTTGGTGCTTGGTGCCTGTATTTTATTTTTAAATAGGTTGATTTCTAGGCACCAGAGCAGCGCGGGGTGCTCTGAGGTCATTGGTGAAGGGTCCAATTCTTGCAGGTCTGTTTCACAGTTAATCCCAGTGACTTTTGGTGAGGCAAATATCTGTTTAGGTGTCACTGCATGCCAAAAGGAATATAAAAATGTCACTGCAAAAGGAATATAACAAATGCTTGGGCACAATTTATTCTGGCCTGAAGAAGAGCGTTTTGGAAGAGTTCTCAGGGAAAGCTCGTTACAGTTTCAGAGAAAGTAATTATCATGATCTGAATATAGCAATACACTGAATTTAGAGGGGTTTGCAGAACTGGAGTGGCAGATAGAGTGGTGAGGAAACCCTTCTGAAAACTGGAGAGCTCTTGGGAAGTGGCAGCATCCAAGACTCAGCATTTACTGGGCTTTTGCTGACTGCCCAGGAGCATGAGGAGGATGAAATGAAACTCATTCCCCAGATCCAGGAAACACAGAATGTTCAGAACTCTGAGCCTCCAAGGGCCTGAGGAGCTTGAAGTGGGAGTCATGCAGTGCCTGGTGTCTCAGGGAGCTCATTGCCTTTTGGAATTGCCACGTTTTACAGAGGCTTCTGCTCCCTCGAGATTCCTAGGTAGGAGTTATGGAAAAATCTGGTTCTGCAAACTGCTGAATTTGACCAACTACATTGACTTTGCCGCACAGAGCAGTTGAAGGCAGATGCTTGAATCAGTCTGAAAATAAAGATTTCGTTGTGTGCCTCATTGCACTGAGCCCTCACAGGGCAGCACTGGAGGGTAGAACTCTCCACCACTTCTGTCTAGTTCTTCCCATCCTGGGTAATACATGAATTTTTCACCTTTTTGTCAGGATTGCACCAGTGAAATAAACCTGGGCATGAACCCTCAAGCCTTGTGAAGCTCCAGCTTCCCAAATCCTGCAGTACAGCACACCAGGTGTGATCCCTGCTTCCTGCACCCATGCCCTGCAGCCAGCTCCTGAGCCAAGGTTAGGACATCACATCCTTTTTCCAAGGCAGTGGCTGATGCTGACCTGGAATGTCTTGTCACTGGAAACACATCCCTGTGACTGATAAATCTCCTCTAAACTCACAGAAGAAAAGGTTTCTCTGCAGGATTCAGGGCTCTTTTTGTGGGTTCAGCCTATATATATATATATGAGTAATTGCTGCAGGGATCAGAAGTTGTTGGAAGTGCCATGTTTTTTTTTGGGAACACAGGATACATCACCTTGCCAGGCACAAGGGCAGAGCTGTCTTTACTGGAATTGTGTCTTGGAGAGAGAGCAGAAATAGGGAATGTGGTCTCTTAGCATGATTTCTGGATCTGTGCGGTTCTTCCTAGCTCTCCATGTGGAATTTGTGGGTGAAATGGTCATTCTCAGGGCATTTAAAAAACTTCCAACAGAACAACCAAAGCTGTGACATTTATAAACTGAATTCCGTCTGCTTGCTTTGCCTCCTCAGCGAGTGATTAGGTCTCACAGAAACCACTTTCCTCTTAGATGTGACCTGAACAAAACCAAAATGTGTTGGGATTGCTTGTATCTGTCTCCAAATCTGTCTCACATCCCTTTGCTTTTTGTTTCCAGGCCTGGCCCGGCCTCGCAGACGCCGCCGGGGCAGCGCTGCCCAGATTGGGATCTGGAGACGCTGGAGAACTCCTGTGAGCCAGAGGACCTCTTCGAGGACATGTAGCCGTGTGTGGGCTGGGGAACGGGGACACTGGCGCTCCCAGCAGGGATAAGCCATAAACTGAAAGGTTTTTTTTCATAGAGTAAGGCCGGAATCTTTGCTCTGAGGCTCCAAACCGTCCTGCGCTGCGCTTCTCCCGCTCCGCGTCTGTGGTGGTCTAAAAGTTGAGTTTAGCCTCTGTGTGGATCTTCTGTCGCCTGCATGTGGGAAGGGAGAGCGCTGTGGATGTGTTTTTTGCATCCTCACTGCCTCTGATTGTGTTCAGGACCAATCCTTTCCCACATACCAGGCACAAAGAGATTCTAAACTACCACTGTGCTTAGCCTTTCCCAGCTCAGCCCAGGCAGGGTCTGGAAAAATCATCTCCAGCTTTGTTTGAGGTGCAGGTGTGAGTTTAGAGAGGTCTCTTCTGAGTCAAAGCATACAAAGAAATGTCTTTTACCTGCAGGTTCTCTGTGGCACTATGCATTATAAGGTATTCTTGCTTTTGGGAGTAAAGTGCTACTAAAGTTGATATGGACTCTATTTTAACTTTTTGTAGAAACGGACAGCGTTTAAAATTGTTATTTTTGATACTTCAGCGTTTTCCTTTAAGGAGATTTCTGAAAAAAAAAAAAAAAATAAAATGCATTCTAAAAATACATCAAATTTGTCTTTATTTGTTAGGCATTATGAGTAAAGGCAGTAGTTACCAAAGTGTGTTAATGCCTGAGCTCATCTTGCCCCAAACTCTTGGATTCATTTAGATTTAAGGCTTCACCAAAGACGAAATTCACATGCACTTACCTTCAGTGGTCAAAACGAAGAGCTAAACTTTGACCTCAGGTTCCTGCTTTGCAGTTTTAAGAGCCTGAATCAGTTCTTGTTTAAGACAGAAGGACCCAGTTCTCTCTGCAGAAGGAATCCCACTGAAGTCGGTCTTTGAAATCTTCTGTGCTCCATGGGTTGCAAAGCTCTTTGGTAAAATACTTGGTATTTCTGAAATGTCTCTGATTCTGCCAGAATTCCATCCTATATTCAATTAAAAGCATCCCTGTCAGTATTTTCAGGCTTCACACAAGAACATGAGGATCTGGGAATATTATATTTAAGCATTCCTCTCTGAAAAAACAGGGTTGCAGCGTTTTAAATTCACGAAGGGCTTTGGGACAGTGTTGTAAATCACGCAGCAAAAATAAGAATGGCCAAAATATTTTGCTTGCTAAAAAGGCTTTGTGCCTGAGAAGTGACAGGGCCACAAAAGAGCCATTCATGCACCCATTCATAGGCACGGCCTGATTTAAAATCTTCCAGTGCTGATCTGACAATGCTTTCAGCAAAAGCTTGTATATGGTTTCAGTTTTAAAGTGAAAATGTTCCATGACTTAACCCAGAGTGCCAGAGCTTGGCTTAATTGTGCCTGCAGCAGAAAATGGAGGTAAATGGAGCTGAACATCCCACAGAACTCCCCGCTCTCAGGAAATGGTTGGGTTTCCAACAGCAAAATGTTGTTGTGCAAATAGGAAACGTTACACGCTGTTGGCATGTGTGGTACAGTCTGTCAGAGTGCTTTTTCTTTTCTCTCCTTTTTTTTTTTTTTTTGTTTTTTTGGGTTTTTTTTTTTTTTTTTGTTTTGTTTTTTTGGGGTTTTTTCTGGTGTTTTAGAGGTTTGTAGAGTCAGGCCAGGAGCTGAGCAGAGAATTACGTGCTGGGGGACACACACCTTGGTGTGTGTGAGCTCAGTGGTGCTGTCTGGGGAGGGAGGGAGGGAGGGAGGCCGTGGTGCAGAGCCAGCTCCCACCCAGCTGAGGCTGTTTGCACACACACAGACACCTCTGCTCCCCTGACAGTGTGTCAGTGTCCTCAGCCGTGTGGGAAGTCGTGGTGAAATCCTCCTTTCTGAAGATTTATTTAAGAAACGGCTGTTTTTCTGATAAGTTTCCATTTTCCAGTTGAGTTCGAAGGGGAGAAACCCGCCAGCCTCTAGATCAGATCTGTGTGGGTCTTCCATCGTGTGAGAGCAGAGGTAGCATTGCAGAAACTGCAGGGAATCAGTGAAACTTCCTCAGGAAGTGCATTTATCTGTGAGAGAATATCTCAGGGGGTATCTGCTTTGTCTTTGAACTCTTTCCTCCCAGTGGTCCAGTTGGCCAAGACAGGTGAAATCTATTTCAAATTAACCTTTTTTATCTCTGGGAAGGGAACTCAGAGGTAATGCCTCATAAGATTATTTTTTAGAAGCCTACCAAATTAAGATGTTGCTTGGCTGTCTTTGAGAAAAGCCCAGGTCTTTCCCATCCCTCCATGAACATTTCTGGGTTTAATCCTCACTCCATTCACCCTCTTCTTCAGCATATCTAACAAACTTAGACTTGTTTTGTGAGCAGGGTTCCCTAGCTCAGTGTTTGTTGGGCCACATTTTCCAGGTGTGCCAATGAAACTGCCAGTGAGGTGTCACATCACTCAGTTGCTGCACCCCTACCCAAAATGACAGGAGACAAAACAGAGAAAAATGCCCACAAATGGGTTTTTCAAGGCAGGAAATTAACCAAAATTAGGAATCGCAGCTCAAATTTCAAAGATTCTTTATTAGCACTTCTCCTTGATACTGATCTAGAAATTATTTCCCAGGTAATTTTTTTTTCCACTACTTTAAACGGTATTTTTTTGGGAAGATAAAACATGCAGTTGTTTTACAGGAGGAAAAACCATGTTTTCATTAAAGGTTTGGACTCGTCTAGAGTTTTATACCTTTAATGTAACTACTTAAACAGAATGTATGTTTTCACGCAAAACAGTTTGTTATTTGACATCTGACTTTATGCAGCAAACTTGGAAAAGCACAGCTCAAAAATATTTCTTTTCAAGAGAGAAAAAAGAAAGTTCTGGACGAAAAAAACCCCACAAACCCTGAATTCTTGAGGAAGTGCTGCACAAAGCATTGTCTTTGGGATGATAATGTTAGTTTGATTTTGAGGTAATGTTTTGACAACCTGTATCACTATTTTAACTACTTCCTCACTATTGTTCCCCAAAGCAGACACCCATGTGTGTGTCTCTGTGTGTGTATTGGATTCTTCCTCTCTTTGTGCCTGTGATGTATAAATGACTGTGTGTATAAATGTGATTCTCTGGAAATATTTGGTGTAGTGTAGCTGGCTCTGACAGCTTCTGCAGTTTGATCCATCAGCCTGGAAGTGCTTGAGGAAAGAAAAAGTCTTTACACGTGGGGATTCAGGTGTTGATAAATGTTTAAGGCAAAGCTTCTAATTTTTTTTTTTCTGTGTTTCTGGGAAAAATAAAATATGGGAACAGTGAAGTCAAAGTGCAAGGGAAACAAGGCAATAAAAGCATGTCCAGGCTGCTTGCAGACTGAAGGTGATACATTTGAACTTCTTCTGAGCAATCCTAATTGAGAAAAATGCCCAGGAGCTGGTTGTCCTACTGAGGGTCAGCCATCAATCCTCTCAGCAGGGGCTAGTCCCACTTCCCTAATAAATATTTTCCTGCTCTATTTTATTCTTCGCAAAGTCTGTGTTCTCCTAAAATCTTTCTCCTAAATTTCCTCTTGGTGTTTTGTCATCCTCCATCTCACCTTTTTTTCCATATAGTATTGGTCAACATCTGAATTTTCATCCTTTGCTGACCATTAAATGATTTCCTGGCTGTTATAATTGCACTCCGGAATCAAATCACTTCATAAAAGTCATCAGTATTCATCTGCTACTGGTAGGAAATTGAAAGTCTCTGTGTTTTCAAAGACCAGCACTTCTAAGAAGGGAAATACTGAGCTGGAGGAAGATTGTTTCTGCAGGTCCTTGGGGATGAGTCTTGGGGTCAGCCTCATTCAGCATTTTCACCAGAGGCATTGGCATGAAAAGCAGGAACTGCAGTGAAACCTGTGGAAGATGTGGATCTGGTAAGCCTGGCACTGTCTGGTCTTGAATTTCATGCTGTCCCACTGGGCAGAGGTGGCAACAGGAACCAGAAATCACTTTTTTTTCCTTTTTCTTTTCCCCTGAATTCTAATATGATCCATGGTGATGTTTCTGCAAGCCCTGGATAAAAAAGATAACCATTCTACTCTCAGATTCCTCCTTGGGAAGGAAATAAATCTCTGTTTTGGGGGTTTTTTATGGCTCTATTTGCCTTGTACAGAAATATTTAACCTAGGAAAGCTTTTCCGTCATTCCTGCAGCCTCACAGGGTCACTGGACAGGTGACGTTGGAAGGGGACTCTGAAGATCATCTCCCCCAAGTGCTGTAAAGGTTTTCTTGTGAACCTCAGCTTTTTGGGAATCAAACCAGTGGCTCCTTGCTGGAATTCCCTTCCTGATCAGGAAACAAACACATTAAACCACTTTTAACACGGAAGCTGAAAAATGCTGCCCTTCTTGTCTTCCTCCCGCACACAGAGCTGTTGTTTATCTGAGAGAGTCTGAGAGGAATATTTCATGGGAAAATTCATGTCCAGAGACAGACATCCACTCTGTGAAGGGCATGAAGGGACATATTTAAATACCTGTTTTTATGCAACTCTTACTGTAGTATCCAGTTAATAATCATCAGTTCAGCGTGCAGCACCCATGTTGCTCTGAGTAAATTATATAATACCACACTGTCCCTCCTTTCCTGCTTAATTAATTATAACTTTGAAGTCCTGCATCTCATTTCCAGTGCGTGGTTCTGATTCCCATTGGTTGAGAGGCCAGGGCTGAGCCCTGGGTTTAGTCAGTTTAATCACCTACCCCAATTTCCTCTTGTAGCCCTTTCTGAGATGTTGCAAGGTCCTCTTTGGCTTCCAAGGTCGTTGAAGGATGATGTTAAAACTCAATGTTAACTGAAAGCCAGAGTTCTAAGCAGAAAAGGCTGGAGATGGTCTGCCCTCCAGACTCACATCCATGTAAAACAGAGAAAGGCAGTAAAATACATTTACAGGACTATTCACAAGCCCAGTGAGGACAGCCCAGGAACCCAGTGTGGGTTGGAACTCAACCTGATGTGGTGTCCCAAGTCATGGGGAGCTGCTGCCTCTGAAGGATCTGAGTGGAGAACTCCCTGAGCTGGGTTAAAATGTGTGGATGGAGATGTTCAGCCTGAGACTGTCACCCTGACTGCTTTGGCAGCCAGGAAAACTGGGTGTCTTCATCCTGCCTCCCCTGAGGTGGGAAGGTGTGCTCCCAGGGGATGCTCCTGCCTGTCCCCCTGAGCATTCTGAGGGGATTTAGATGGAAAATGCTGAAGCTTGTGGGTGGTTGGGTGATGACCAGGTGGCCACTGTTGCCACGGCTGGAGAGCAGGGAGGTGGTTCACCTCAAGTTTACAAAGACACTGGGAGAGCTTTTTACACAGCACAGAAATAAGGAGACAGAGGAACACAGGAATTCCTACATAAAGTAGTCATTAAAAATGTGTCAAAATGTGAAATACTGTGCTCAAGGTTTTGCATTCTTGCTGTATTAAGAAGGCAAGAACTGACAATATCCTCTGGCCACATTTCCAATGAGCACGTGGTTAATTCCCGTCCTGTGGAGGGGAGAAGATCTTCACCCTTGCTGGTACCCTGCTGGCAGCCCCTGGTCAGGCAGTAACCATCACCCAGTACTCCTGACTGAGAATGAATGAGCCCTTTACCCTCCTGTTACCCATGAATTTGTTCACATGGGAGTGGAGGAAGCTCAGCAACCAGCAGCACTGGCCTTCTCCTCGGGTCAGGCCATCCCCATCTCCTCTGCCCAGGAACCTGCAGTGATCCTAAAGCCAGGAAAAGTAAAAGTTTAAAATTCACTCTGCTGTGGATCTTTTGTACTTGTGAGTTGGAGGCATTCCTGCACTCCGTCTTTTTCAGCCTGTCTGAGCTCAGCTTGGATTCATCTGGTCATGTTCAAGGCTTGCCTGGCTGACCACATTTATTTCAAAGGCTGGGGCAGGTCTGTGGGAAAAGAACAGCCCAGGCTCTGGTCCTGAGCATCTCCTTGTGCTGTCAGCACGGCTGGTGGAGACAAAACCCTGGTCCTGCTCCCTGTGTCTGCCTCTGCTTCAGCTTCATGACTCCATCCTTCCCACCACAGAGCCAAAACCCAGAGAGATGGGAAATTAAATCAGCTGTCTACGAGCTGCACTAATAAATATCTATAAAAGACAAGAGCGGCATCCCAGGAACAAAAGAGCAATTGAGACATTTTAACCTAAACCTCCACAATAAATTAATCGGAGCTGATTTAGGGCGAGAAATGTTTCATGCTGCAGGGGCATGGGGGAAGTGAAATAATTTCTGCCTAACACTTGGCCTCTTGCAGCCTGTCTCATTCCTGCTCATGCAGGCCTTGGAAAGATGGGACAGTGCTCCTCATGAGAGCTCCCAGGAATGTTGTGTCTTCCCCTTTGACTTCAGCCGAGCTCCGTGGCCAGACTGGATGAAGATTTATTGCAACTGCTCCATCGTAAGCCGCCGTGAGCCCAGAATAAGCGGTTGTTTTGTAATGTTTTTGGGGGTTTTTTTATCCTTTTTAAATCTTAGATTTTGCTTTCAGTTTTGTGTGGAGGAACAGGCTGGCAATTTTCTCCACGTGGAACTGCTGCAAGGGCCTTTCCCGTTGCTGCCACCACTTTCAATGGATGGTGCAGCTGCCTTCAGGTCAGGTTTTTGCATCTTTTTGGAGGTGATTTTGCTTATTTAAGACTAATCAGAGGTGTATATGGACATATGTTCCTCCTGAGCAGCAGGGTTCCTCACCGTGAAACCTTCAGAACTGCTCAGGACTCCTGCAGGAGGGAAATCTCTCAAGTCAAACTCCCCAGATTAGGCAGCCCAGAGGAAAGTGTGATGCTCAAAAACCACTGGCAAGTTCTCAAAACAATGAGATGTGTGAGGGTGAACCCTGTTTGGTTTCATCACTCCAGTTCAAGACCCTCAAATGAGAAATTTAACTTAAACCGCAAGAGAAGATCTCCAAGCCAAAAAATGAAAAATAAAGAAAGAAGGAGCCTCTGATTCCACAAAAAATATATGTAGGTTTCACAATAGGTTCTTCATATCCTTTCCCTTCCCCTCAGTACATAAGTGGCTTTGAGGGAAATTTTAAAAATCAGGCCAAAACGGAGGCGGTCACATTCTGGGCAGCTTTTTACTGTTTTGTAGTGATTTCTGTTTCCCAGCTCAAGGGAAAATTCTCAAACTGATGTTCCCACCTCGCAGGGCTGGCCTGATCCCTTTGTTCCTCTATTGCTTGTGACTGTGGCACACTCACTCTGCCCCTCACCGGCACTGGGTCACCCAAAAGGTTCCTCCAGACCCAGCCCTGAAATTACAATTTGAACAGAAAACTATGKCGAAATGAAATCCCTTTGGGGCCATCAAAAATGTCCCTATAAATTCTACTGACAGTGGTGTTTTTTCTTTATTTGCCTGGCTAGATTTGTGCTGTAGCCCTTTCGTAATAAATTGCTTTCCATTGTGGGCACGAGATTACTTGAGGGGGGGGGGGGGATGAAGGAGTCAAATCCTCACCGCACTGCAGTCAACCCCAAACCTTGTGCAGACTTCAGGGGAGCAAGGATGTGAGCCGTGTGCTTTCTAAAGAAAAATGGCACTTTTAAAGTGCATAAAACCGGCCAAGGTGGCAGACTAGGAGCCAAACAGTGCATAGAGGCACTTTAGGGACAGGAGGTCTCTGATGTTTAGGGTGATGTACGAAAAGGGATCTCCCTTGGCCGTGCTTTGGAGGGTTGGGGTAATCCTTGAAAAACAGGAGGCTGATGTGTGTATTTATAGCAGGGAAGAGCCTGGGCTGCAGCCTGTGGTACCACTGGTGGCCCCAGTCCTTGAGGTGGGTGCAGTTCAAGAGATCTGCCCTCTCCTGTTCTCACTGCTGAGGGATGCTCTACATTACCCAGGACTGCCAAAAACAGGACTGGGGATAACTTCTGGGTTAAACTCACCTCTGAGTTTAATTGAGTTTAATTTAACATGGGGTTGGCTGAAGACCTGCAGCCTGTCCCACCAAAAACTGCCTCTTCTCTCAGACGTTTGATGGATCATTTTGTGACCTTCCAGAAGCACGAGCAGAAACGCTGGGCCCCATTTCGGTGTCCCCAGGTGCTGCCATGCACAAAGGGTGTGTGAGAGGCCTGTGGCGTGAACAAAACGAGTTTGGAAGGTAGCAAAAGGCAAAGGGAGTGCTTGAGGGAGTGATAACGGAGCTTCAAGCAGAGCTGAAGGGGAACTAACAAACAAACTGAGCAAACCAAAACAAACAGCAGGAGCAGCTCTTCGTGCAAGCCCTGAGCTTGCTGCCAGCAGGCAGGGTGGGTGCTGAGAGCCAGCACAGCTCCCTCAGGGAATGGGTCAAGTGCTCTGGAAAAAGGCCACCGAGTGCTGGCCTGGGAGGTCCCCGTGGCTGACAGTGCCTGGGGGCTGGGAGACCACTGGGGAAATGTCACAATTATTGCCCTTTTTCTGCCTGTCCCCGGGCAGCTGCTTCTCACCTCTGTTGTGGGCAGATGTGAGCTGGCAGTGGCTGTCCCTGTGGGTACAGGTCACTGGCAGGTGGCTGTGCCCTGCCTGGAGAGCAGAGCAGCTTCAGGAGCAGCTGGGAGATTCCTACACACGCTGGTGTTGTGATGGACCTGGGGAGTGCTGCTGGGTGGGTTTATGGGAAGGTGGGTGCTTATCCCCCCCTGCCCCTCTGTCACCTGTGTAGCCCTCCCTGGGCCATACAGCAGCACTGAATGTGGTCCTTGTGTCCTTCCATCCGAGGTCGGAGCTGAGTCTGTCCCAAATCATCTCCTTTTCAGCCCCCAGAGGTTAAAGTGCTGCTCTGGCAAGGTATTTGACACAACAAAGTGAGTCGTGTTCCAGCCAGAGCCATGAAGTTCCACATTCAGATATTTAAATGTGACACTTTCAGGAGATCCTATAATCTCCTTTTAAATGATGTGTGTGTGTTTTCCACCACTGCAGCATGAAAGCCTTTGCTGTGCAAGTCAGCACCTGGGCAGCAGCTGCATGGACAGGTATCAGCCCATAAAGGGTGATGTAGGCACAGGTGCAGGTTCAGAGCATCCTTAGGCTTCTTGTTGTTGGTCAGCAGAAGGAAAATGTGGTTTTTATTCCAAGAGCTGCAACCTTACAGCTGGGCAAGGTCTACAGCCTCTTGTCTCCCCGTGTGTCTTCTTGTAAAATATCTTGGTCTCCCCTTACCTTTTTACACATTTGCATCACATTGTCTGCTGTGGAAAACATTTCTTGTGTTTCAGCCTGAGAGACACATTTCACTAATTGTATTTGGGTTGTGTGGCCAAGTGCTTTTGGGCTGCAGTGCAATGCTCTTGAGACTTTGTTGTGGCTGTTGATTTAATCATAGATGGATGATAACAAGCCTGGTCCCAGGGAATCAGCCCCAGTAGCTGCCTGCTCCCTCTCAAGATCACAGAATCACCGATCCCTGAGGCTGGAAAATCCCTCTCAGATCCTTCAGTCCAGCCTGTGACCGATGCCCACCCTGTCCCCAGCCCAGAGCTCTGAGTGCCACCTCCAGCCCTTCCTTGGACACCTCCAGGGATGGGCACTCCAAACCTCCCTGGGCAGCCCCGGCCAAGGCCTGAGCACCCTTTCCATGGAGAAATTCCTGCTGATGTCCAACCTGAGCCTCCCCTGGCCCAGCCTGAGGCCGTTCCCTCTCCTCCTGTCCCTGTTCCCTGGGAGCAGAGCCCAATCCCCCCGGCTGCCCCCTCCTGTCAGGGAGTTGTGCAGAGCCACAAGGTCCCCCCTGAGCCTCCTTTTCTCCAGTCTGAGCCCCTTTCCCAGCTCCCTCAGCCGCTCCTGGGGCTCCAGCCCCTTCCCAGCTCCGTTCCCTTCCCTGGACACGCTCCAGCCCCTCGAGGTCTCTCTTGCCATGAGGGGCCCAGAGCTGCCCCAGGATCTGAGGTGGTCCCTCAGCAGTGCCCAGCACAGGGACGGTCACTGCCCTGCTCCTGCTGCCACCCCATTCCCGACTCTCTCCTCCTCCCCGTGCCCTCCACGTTCCCCAGTCCGCGGGGAAGGTGTTTGCAGTGCAGTTTCTTTCTGAGCTGCCTCCATTAACACACCAGGCCCAGCAGCTCAGGGAGGAGGATTGGTCACGGTGCCTTGCTCTCCTGTTCATATCTCACACAAGTTCATTAAAATTGTGAGCATGTTGTGAAATGAAAATAAATATAATTCCAGCTTATCCGGTGTAAAACTAGCTTAGTCATGCCGAGATAGGGGCTGTCTGCATCTGTTAATTATACCCTGACAGGCCTCAGCTTGAGGCCTGTAAGACATCACAGGGGTTTCTGAGATCTCTTGATATAAACCTTTTTCCCCAAAGTGCAGGAGCAAGGCCCAGAAGAATTTCTCTTTGTTCCTTAGGACTGTGTTGGGTCTGTCAGTCAGTGGGTGAGTTACACCTAACCAGGGCATTGGTTTCTCTGCCACACAAGCCACAGAACCTCATGCAACCCAAAGCGCTAACTTTGAGGGAGTTTTCATTGCAGAGACTCTGGGAAATAATATTGCCATTTACTGCTTAAGCATTTCTGCTGTTTTGATTTTAAAAATGCTGTAGAGAGTCCAAAAAGTGAGTGTTAAGCCTTCTGTAAGAGACACATATGGGAGAGGAGTTGTAAAGCACAAGCCAGTGCTGGATACCTAAAGCCCAGAGAGAGAACAGATGTTTTACCACCTGCACACTCTTTCCTACAAGCAAATAATTCAGATTTGGATGCTCCACACTGGATGAGTTTTTATTTCTTTTTGTTTGTTTGTTTGTTTTTTAGAACTGACCTACCATCTCCTTATACTTAAAATGTAAGCAGAGCGGGGGGGAAAAGACATTATATTATACCCTAGGTTTGCACAGTGCTTACAAGAAAATGCTAAAATGAAGTTTGTGTCTCCTGGGGTTAATAATGTATGGTTAGTGTAGGGTTGTTATGAAAAGAACATAGTTACAGTGAGAACATATGGCCAAGTAAAAGAAGGAATCCAGCCTTTTGGAGATGCTGTTCTCATGGAGTGGGAAAGGCAAGGCTGACTGGAGCACAGAAATGCTGTAAGCTGCTTGTTTTCCTCCCAGAGTATTTGGATTCTGCTTCAATGGTGGTTTTTGGTGGAGTACAGTATTTCAGTCAGAGGGGAGAGGTTTTAGGGAGAGACCTGAGGGATGTGCAAGCACTGTAAGACAAAATCCCAGATCACTAAAGGGGTGAGGAGCGATTTAGGCTGGGGTAAAATCCAGTGAGTGCTCCTGCTCTGGGGGGTAGGAGGTGATGGAGATGGTTCCTGGGGAACTCTTCTCTCTGTGCTGGTGGACCAGAGTTCAGGAGGGTGGCAGGAAAGCCAGACACAAAGAGACAGGATCAAGGGATGTGTTAAATTAGCTGGGACGCCATTCGTAGGTGTTGATCTCGGTAGAGCCGAGCGAACAAGCAAAATTAACTTTAAATTGTCAGAGACTCACAGGGTGATCTGGATGGGGAGGATCCTTAAAGGTCACCTGGTCCAGCCCCTTGCCATGGTCAGGGACACCTTCCTATTGAGCTGAGGACAGCCCATCCCTGCCTCACACGGCACAGCGCCGAGACACCGCGCTGCGGAATCCTTCCACTCCCAAACAACCAGAAGAGAGTTTACTTTACTGACAGATAGAGATAAACAGGAGGAGGCAGCTGTTGAAAGAATTCCATTGACCACTGACCTGAAAACATGTAGCTTTCCGTAAAAAATGCTGGCAAGCGAAATAAAAGCGAATATTTAGATTCTGCGAAAATACTTCCTGCAGCACCGAGAATATTAATTAATTTTGGAGGGCGATGCGAGGGGGATATGTGGGATGGGGAAGGGCCTGGATTTCTAGGCTGAACCACCACAGGTTTCAGTATTGCTGTGTGAACAACTTTACTCTCTCAAATGAGCCCAGAGCAGATGCTGACTGTACAAGGACTTCCTAAAGACAAATCCTAACTCGCTTCACAAAACGAGCCCAGACCTACACAGAGTGGGAAGCTCCTATTTCAATGCCTTCAATAATTTAAAGTCTTAGTGGCATAGTAGTAGTCTGGAAATACTGAAAAATATTTATAAGACAACCAAACATGGAAATAATCCTGATTTTATTGAGCGGTTTTTTTGGGGGGGCGGGCGGGCCTAGAGGTTTTTATGCTTGATTTTTATCAGGTTTGATATATACTTAAAACAGTTGTATGGGAGGGGGTGTAAGTTTTAGTCAATTCTCTTTTTCACTTGCGGAGAACAGAAATGAATGTAGTGATGCTTGCAGTTAATATGTGGAAATTAAATCACTGATAAAATAGAGCTGATCTGTACCATCCCAGCTAATAAAAATAGTGGGTTTTTTTAAACTTGATCCTCCCCAGACACCTTCTCAGCAGCAGGTACCTGAATTCAAACCCAGCTGCAATTCTTATTTCTAATAACAGGCTGATAAATGACAGATCTCTCGGGCACTGGGGAAGATGCTGCCCTACAATCAAACAGGGAAATTGTTTTTTATTTCCCCCTCCAACTGCTGGACTAGTTATTAATGGGAAATCACCCCTTTCTGAGCTGTGCTTACTACAGCTGCCCATGAATTAGTTGGTTAGAACTGCCTAAAATTTTTTCTGTGAAACACAGAGATGTGGTGACATCGTAACATTTTAGAAATGAAAATGTAATTTTTTGCCAAGTCATTTGTCCTACAAAAAAAACTTCCCAGAAAGTTCAGGAAAAGCTGGAAGCAGGAAGAAAACGGAAATCCAAGCATTACTTCAGATTATTTTGGGGATTTCCATTTCGGCTAAATTTTTGTTCCACATTTCCTTTAAGTTAAGAGTCTAAATCCAAAGCGAAGTCATTTTTTAGGAATGAGAACATATTGCTTAATCCGAAAGTAATTTTTGAGTTCACTGGAAACGCCAGATTTGGATCAGCCTGAAGTGAAAGTCTTCTTATTTTTTATTATTTGTCATTAATTTTATTTGTTTCAAACCATCAGTTAAAACCCAAGGATCTGTTCTCTCTTCAGCTCTGGTGGCAGGTGGGAAGTGCCAGTGGAGGTGCTGGGATTTACCCAAATGGAGCAGTGAGAAATTGACTTTTCCCCATCCTCCTCAGGCACCCTGACTCTCCTGCCCTTGGGGAGTTCTGAATGTATTTAGGAAAGGTGAAGCACAGAAACTGCTGCAGAGGTGAGGTCATCTCTGAGGAAGAGGTGCGTTAAAAGTTACATCTTTTGCCCCCAGTGCTAGCAAGTTTATTTCATTTTCATTTTTAAAAATTCCATTTGAAATTAAAAATTTCGAATTTTAATTTCTTGTTTTTATGCTTAAAATGGGTTTGGGTTTGGGGTTTTTTTGGTTTTGTTTTTTTTTCAAATATCTGATGTATAACTTGCATTGACTAACACCAGCTGATGGATATGCCGTGCTTGTTGCACCAGGTAAAATGTGACCTGCTTGGGTACCTTTTTGGTGGCATAACACTGGAATTTTGGTACTCCTGCCTAGTGGACATCTGCCAGTTTGGCTTAGCAGGGACTCCTTTGGGACATCCCTTTTCACACTTATTGGACTCTCTTTAACTGAGCAGAGCTATAGAACTTTTGCTGGCACCACCCATACCTTTTCCACTGGAGAAAAAATATGTCATCATAATAATTTAAAAAAAAAAATATTTCCAATGCCACCATATTATCCAGATGCATTTTTATTGCCTTGTTAGTTAGTCGGGTTTGCTTGGAGTTTCTTGTTTTGGTTTTTTTTTGTTTTTTTTTTTTTTTTAATATAATTCAATCCCAAACTGGCCGATGAATACTACAGTTGCTTTCAAAACATGGAACAAATGGATTCTACAAACATCGGCCGACATCTACATTCTGGTATTTGTTTTAAATGCAAGAGAGACAAGTGTGAGCTGAGAAATTAAAGCCCATAAATCTACCCTGTTCACATTGCCAGTTTATTTAAGTGATACACTGTTATGTTAGTTGAAGTGATCATAGGAGAGTGCTAATAGCAAGTGATTAGTTGCCTGGGCATATTTATTTAAGAAATATAATGGATTAAAAGTCTTCTGGTCAGAGTAGATACTCCATCATCTTTAGAGTAAAATAATTCCTGCAATTTATGACTCCTTTTGTCATAATTCAGGCTTTAAACCCATGAATCACGGCTGAATTGCTGTTGACTGGGCTGTAGGCAGAGAAATTTCTAACGGCGATAAAAAGAAAGTGGAAGTTTATGATTGCTGAACTTGTTTTCCTCCGCAGGTTTGTAAAGAGAACGCTGAAATGTTCCTTTCTAATGTCCCCCCGCCCCTGACGCCTTCAACTTTAAAATGACTCTTTAGCAACTGGAAGTGCTACGGCACTTACTATGTAACAAAGCCATTTGCCTTGCATTTTCGTGGTAACTCAGTGGAAAATGATACACGTTGTTAAAAAGGCGGCAGGAGCATTTCTGTGAGTGCTGCACATTAAACTCTTTTACCGTTGCATTGGCATCCTACGTAAGCGTCATGAGTGAAATTCTTGACCATAAAGTGGCGTGTGTGAGGCTAATTATAATAACAGAGCATAAAAGGGAAGAGAACAGAAATTGCAGGTATGGTGTGCTGATGTTTCAGCACCCAAAGCCTGCAGGAACGGGATCACTAAAGGATGTGATCATCAGGATCTGAACTATTTCCCTCACGCTTCTCACGGCAGCCTTTTTGACTTTGCCAGGACATGCCATGAGAATGGCATCTCCATTAAGTTTATTATTTAATATAGTTCTCACCAGACACGGAGCTCCATCAATCTCCAAATGCTTCTATTTGAAAAGTGATAATCATGGAATCCTGGAATGGTTTGGGATGGAAGGGACCTTAAAGCCCATCCAGTTCCACCCCTGCCATGGCAGGGACACCTCCCACTGTCCCAGGCTGCTCCAAGCCCCAATGTCCAGCCTGGCCTTGGGCACTGCCAGGGATCCAGGGGCAGCCACAGCTGCTCTGGGCACCCTGTGCCAGGGCCTGCCCACCCTCCCAGGGAACAATTCCTTCCCAATATCCCACCCATCCCTGCCCTCTGGCACTGGGAAGCCATTCCCTGTGTCCTGTCCCTCCAGCCCTTGGCAATTGTCTCTCTCCATCTTTCCTGCAGCTCCTTCAGGCCCTGCAAGGCCACAGTGAGGTCACCCCAGAGCTTCTCCTCTCCAGGCTGAACAACCCCAGCTCTCCCAGCCTTTCCTCCCAGCAGAGCTGCTCCATCCCTCTGCCCATCCTGGAGCCTCCCCTGGCCTGGCTCCAGCAGCTCCAGGCCCTCCCTGTGCTGGGCCAGGGCTGGGGCAGCTCTGCAGGTGGGGTCTCAGGAAGGCAGAGAAGGGGAGGAGGAGAAGCCCTCCCACTGCTGCTGCCCACACTGGTTTGGTGGAGACCGGGATGTGTTGGGCCTTCTGGCCTGTGAGTACACACTGTTGGCTCACATCCAGCTTTTCATCCACAAGAACCCCCCCAGTCCTTCTCTGCAGGGCTGTTCTCAATGAATTCTTCTCCCAGCCTGTCCTCGTGTCTGGGGCTGCCCTGACCCAGGGGTAGCACCAGCCCCTGGCCTGGTTAACCCTCATGAGATCCCCATGGGCCAGTTCTGGGGATGTCCATGTCCCTCTGGATGCCATCCTGTCCCTCAGGGGTGTCACTGCACCCTCAGCCTGGTGTCACCTGCGGACTGCTGGGGGTGTGCTCCATTCGTCTCCTTTGGTGAAGGTGTTGAGGAGCACCAGTGGCAAGACAGAGCCCTGAGGACTCCCCTGGACACAGATTCCCCTTCTCCCTTGGTGAAGCCACGCTAGCTGTCCCAAATCACCTCCTTCTCTTGCGTGTACCTTAGCATTGCCTCCATGGGGATGTTTCCGTGTCCTTCCCAGGCACAGAGTGAGGCTCACTGCTCTGTAGCTCCCTGGGTCTTCCTTTCCCCCTTTTTCAAAAACAGAAGTGATATTTCCCATTTCCCAGCCACTGGGGATGCTGCCTGAGTGCTGTGACTTCTCAAATACGACGGAGGGTGGCTTGGCAACACCAGCCAGCTCCCTCAGGATGTGGGATGCATCTCATCAGGCCACAGAGGTGGTGTCGCTGTTCAGTTTCATCGAGTGATGCCCAAATTCTCCTTGCTAGCAGTGGTAGGGACTTTGCTCTCCCCTTGGCCTTTCTTTCTGACCTCTGCACTTACAGAATCTTGTCTTGTTACTCTTCACATCCCTTGCCACGTCCTGTTCCACCTGTGCCTTGGGTCTCCTGACCCCACCCCTACACACCTGAGCCATATCCCTGTTCTCTTCCCAGGCCCCATGTCCCTGCTCCCACTGGCTCTCCATCTCTTTCCATCTCACTGCTCAGTGTGAGGAGTTTAGAGAAATGAAATTATGGTTGTTGTGGTCTTGATTTCTTTGTGTTGGAGGGGTGAGGTGTGTGTTTATACCACATCCACCTCTGTGTTCTTACAAGATACTGAATATTGACCACTTATGTTTTGTCCCTGGAGACGGGTCACCTGTTCAGTGCCAGTGTGGGTGTAGGCTAGGGGTGGGAAAGGCTTTTAGGAATGAGTGACAAGATTGGTTGGATGATGCCTCAAACCAAGAAATGGCTGCAACATTAAAGTATCTGCTCTTTTTTCATTTGTCTGGCTGCCGATAGGGTGTCTGTTGCTCTAAAAAAGGGGCTGGATGTGCAAGTTATAATCTGAATAGGTCATTGTGTGAGTCCCTCTCTGTAAGAGCCTTCATTTGCTATCTGGGACCCAACAGTGGAACTGCTCTGTGTGTGGGTGCACTTCTGCAAGTCAGGAGTATGAAAAACATTCTTGTCTGCCTTGCTGCACGGCGGTGTAAATGTTAATATACGGGTAATATGTAAGCAGAAGGTCTCTAATAGCAAATCCTCGAGAACGACATGTGATCCGTGGTGGAACTAAAGCTCCTTTATGCTGAGCACCAGCAGGAGCTGTGGTCACAGCCTCTCAGTTTTGATCCCACCTGTGTCAGGCCTTTTGCTGGAGTCTGTGGAAACTTCTCATGGCTCTCCAGATGACAATGCACAACCCCATCTCCCAAAATTTCAGTCTGAAACTGTGACCATTTTCCCGAGTCAGTCACCAACAAAATGCCCACAAAACTGCACTCCTCGTAGCTTCCTTCCACAATCCTCCACTCAAAAAACACCTCACCTGTACGCACAAAAGTGTGTTTGTAGGGTTACCTACGTCTCACTCTAAGCACACAAACTTATTGTGGTTATCAAGGAGTTATTAAATAGGGTTGTAATTCTCTGTGTTTAAAATAACACTCACATTTATTGTCCCAGAGACAAAAAAAAAAAACCAAACCCAAAAAACAACCGTTTCTGACGATTGTGTAGAAGCAGCAAAGGTACCTCCTGCTCGTTCTGACAGGCTATTGTACACAAGCTATTAACACACTGATTTGTGGCCCCATAGGATGAATGCCCAGGTGGTCCCTGGCCTCCCAAAGGAACTCCAGCTCCCTCCCTTCAGGCAAAAAAGAACCACTCACTTAGATTAATGCTGCCTTATCTCGGCCTCCTTCAAAGCCAGCCCGAGTCAGACCGGGCTCAGCTTTCAGCTGGCAGACTCAGAGCTGGGAACTAAGCCCCTGGACTGGATGTTAGGACAGCTTTTTTCCGAGGGTAATGTCACGGTGTGTGGTGAACGTCTGCGTGGGCACGGGTGCGTGAACTCACACAAACCCCTCTGTCCTATCTGGGTCCATTAAATTAATTGTGACACTAAATGATGAGCTTATTGCCGGCTTCTGGGGAGGCTTAAGCGTCCGGCCTTGGAAACGCGCGCTTCGGAAAGATAGCATTTTTCTATTTTAAATGCTTTCAGGTTTCCTTTTATAGAAGCCTGAGCAGAGTCAACATATTCCTTTGGTCTGACCTTTTTACTGAACACACCAGAGCATAAAGCTCTTCAAGGCAGCGGAAGATTCCTCAGAAAATTCAAAACACTTCAGATTAAGACCTAGATATACGTTCTAAAAAGAAACGAGATAAAAATACCTCTAATGTTTTCCTTCTTTTAAAGAATTAGGCTGGTCTAATACTAAAGCCTAATAATAAAGCCTAATAATAAAATCTAATAATAACCAATACAAGAGCAGTAAAAACAATGAAGATGTGGTAAAAGTTCTAACTATGTGGTTGCATATGCACATCCCACAAGCAAAAAATTGCAGATTAAATCTTAGGAATCCCTTTGGCTTCTTGGGAAATGAGAAAAATTAAAGTAGAGACTTTGATGGCTCCTTGATGGTAGTTGAGGGAACAACCTCCTATGAACCAATGAATACTGAAGAATGTAAGAAATAACCAATTTTTTTTTCTTGATTTAAAACTTTGCTGTTGCTTTTCTGCACGAACCATTAACCCGTATGCAAAAATTATGTCAAGGCTTTCAAGAAAGGTATTTCTATCCGTGCTATGAAGGCTGACTTTCAGTCCTAAAAAGTTGATGAGTGTCTTTGTAGCTTTCCAGCACCCAAGGATCATCTATAGTTGGGTAATTAATACATTCCAACAGCAGGACAGGAGCTCTCATGGATGACACTTATATATCCCACAGGTATTTTAATTGTCACTCATACTATGGTTAGTAGCTTATTATTACTTTATATCTTAGGGGGAATTTTTAGGCTATCTCCTAAATTTATCTTTATTATCTGTGCAACAGCTTGGAGACTTCCTCAACTTTCCTTCTTAAGAAAAGAGCTTTCTTTGCTGAGGTGGAATTAACCCCGTTCTTGCGTCAAAACAGTAAGTTTTAGCACAAGGCAATGAAAGTGCAAATCTCTTCTTCCTCTGCTTGCCCTGCTCAACCCTCCTCTCTCTTTAGTTTCACAGTTGCTTAATTCAGTCAGGAGGAACAAGGGTTGCCGAGCAGACACGTGCAGCAGGGGTATTAGCACCCATGAGTCAGTGCCCCTCGTGCTGATGGAAGCGATTCTGATTTCGGAGGCACAGCCAGGGCTGCTGAGTGCCCCTCGGACACCGTCAGCCACTCGGGGCACCAGGGATTTGGGGAGCGACCCTGTGGAAACAAGATGCTGACGAGACCTCAGATCCTGCTCTCCATCAGTGCCCAGAGATGCTGCGAGTGTTGGTGTGTGGGACCTCAAACGCTGCCCAAAAACCAGGATTTTCTCAGCTTTTGAGTCAAAATAGGAGTGTTTACCCAAGAGAAGGAGAGGCCCTGGCAGGGAGCAGGCATTCAAGAAAGACGTGTGTGAAGAGAAGGGGCTGGGCAAACTCTGAATGGAGAAGCAAAGCTCTATGGAAAGGTTTCTCCAGTTGCTGCTGACAAGGACAGCAGGTTTTCCAAGGACTGACAGGGCTCTAGGACCCCCACTGACCCCAAAGCATCTCTCTAAAGACTTTTTTGATGCCGTTTTGCATCCATACAGCCCTCTCAGGCATCCAGCGTCCCATTGCCTGTCCAGGGAAACATCACAACCACAGCCACGACAAAATTCAAGTCCCCAGACCCAGAACCCTTCCCAGAGACCTCACCAGTGTTGGAGCCCTGCGTTTCAGCCTCATATTCACAATCTGGAACTCTCTTTTTCTCGCCAGCTTTCAAATATTGCAGGTATAAAAATGCCCTCACCTTTTATCCACGCAGCGTTTTGCACCAAGCATTTATTCTTTTTTTATTTCTTGCGCACCTGGGTTGCATATAAGGCCATTATTGCAGCGTGTGGCTGCCGTGACATAATTAGTGTTTGCTAATAAGGCCCCGGACCTGCAGCACAAAGTGGCGCAGTGAAAGTCCTCAGTGAGATGCTGAAAGCAGCAGAATGGGCTGGAATATGTTAGGAAGTTTTAACAGGCATTAATCCTGGGGGACAGTCGGAGGCAGGAACAATCCAGGCCTCTGTGAATCGGAGTGAAATGATTGCAGGGGAGCAGAGGTTACCCTGCGTGGAGGGTTTCGCTAGAAACCACTCAGACTTTCAGAGCATGGAAAACAAAATTGCAACAAAATGAGCAAAACCTGAGAGGAATTTTTCAAGCCTCTCTTTGTGTTGCTTTAAGCCTGTGAGGGTTCATTAAACGATTCCACAAGTAGGAAATTATGTCTTCTCGTTCCGTTTTTCATTAAAAAACACACAAATATCTCTGTGAAGCTGAGCATCTCAAGGCACTCAACAGGAAAACATACAGACCCTGCCCTGCAAACAAAGGTCTCAATCCTCATGTGACAGCATGAGAACAACCAACACAGCTAAGCACAGAGGAAAGGGGCTGGGCACAGAAAGCCCGCAAGACTTGGCAAATTCAAGTGTTGCAAAGCCGAAAGCTACAATTTCACCAAAAAAAAAAAAAGAAAAAAAAGAAAAAAAAAGGAAAAGGAGCTAGCAAAGATGGATGGATAAAGAGTGAAAGGAGCAACGGGAGTGTGCAGGTATGAGTGGGTATCTGGTTGCATCACAGATGATAAAGTATAAACACAGTGGTGCACGCTTTTTAAAAAAAAAGGGGAAAAAAAAAGTAAAAATCCCCTCGTGCCCTTTTCCCATTTGCATCCCACATGGTTCCGCCGAGCCACTCGGGGCTGTGTAAAAGAGCCCACTGTTCACCAGCAACTGGGGAGCCAGGGGCGGCTCCTGGGCCTGGAAAAAGCCACATTTCACTTATCTTTCCTCCCCTCCTCGCGCCCAGATGCTTTGCAAAACAAACAAACTACATATCTACATATCATAGCCAAAACTGCATATCAGACTACATCCACTGAAAGCCTCACTGTCTGGGGCTGTGGGGTTCAGCAAACCTTGGCTGGGCTGTCCTTGAGCCTGCTGCTTGATTTATGTTTTCAGATGGAAACTATATGAAGCTCTTAGTTGTGCCTGGTTTTCTGCCAAAAATCGGTTTGACCTAAACTGGGCTTTATAGAAACCTAAAGTGCAAGGTGAAGTGTCACATAATCCACAGTAAAACCTGGCTCTATTTTTTTTTCAGTTTTTATTTTTTTTTCATAAAGAAAGCGTACATTTTCTTAGGCTGAACTGTGAAGTTTTCACTCATTTTTAGGCTTCCTCTGTTGCTGCTGTGAAAGGAGTAGCTGGAAGGCACAAATTGGCTTTCTTGTCTTGTCTTTTTTTCATGTCGCATCGGTGGAGTCTGATGGCCAGACAACAAAGAGTGAATGAACTGGGACCAAAAATTGTCTGTTTTCAGTAACAAACACTATCTCTGGAGGAAAGGACCTAACTTTACAAGTGTAGGAGGCTAAGAAATTCTAACAGAGGCAAAGAAATTGTTGTGAGCTCAGAGCATCTTAGAAAATAACAAAAAGAGGAAGTGGGGTAAGAAGCTGAGACAGAGAATATTCACCAGTCGTACCTTAAAAAAAAAAATAAAATTGTGCATCAGGTTCTGTGCCCTGCAGCCGATTAAACAGAGCGGGCAATGTTCATTAGCGGCATCAGGCGTGCGGGTTAATTACTGTAATTTGTAGGATGGGAAGTGCCACCTAGTGGCACGGAGCGGGCCGCCGCGGGAGCGCATCCCGCATCCCGCATCCCACATCCTGCATCCCGCATCCCGCGCTGCCAGGGGTGACCCGAATCTGCCAAAAACTCCGCAGAAACGCAGCCTATTAATGGTTTATCAAGTGCCAGTGGGAATCACGGCTCCGGGCAAACACAAGAGGCCTCCTGGTCTAATTTAGTCGGGACAATAGGTCCCAGAGACCCAAGATGGATATCCCCGGTGCAGATGCATTCCTTTTAATTCTGTTTGGTTTACCAAATAGGAATTCGTCAAGGAAACCTCAACAAAGAAGTGGATTAATGAGAACCCTAGCAGAGAGTGTTTGCTGTATAAGCAATTCCGAGCCTGAGTAAAGCAAGGGGCAAAGTCTGATCAGCGTTCAGTACCAAACTCAAATAAATTCTGACAGAAGTGGGTGAAAAATGTGCCAGCTGCAGGTCAGCAAGAAATGCTAACAACCCTCAAACACTCGCCTGCCTGCTTTCATTAAAAAGCAAACAGGGAGAAAAACAAACACTTATTTTCCCCCTGCCTTTTGTTGCTCTGTGGAGTTTGTTTTGACACTCGTCCTCCCTCAGCTGTAGCATCCCCTGGTTTCCCTTGTTCTCCTGGCATCTTGCTGTTCCTCAACCCCCTTTTCCTCTGCCTGGGCAGCTCTCTCTGCCAGGTCCATTCCCTGTCTCTGCTGTCCCAAAGGCTCCTCAAATTCCCTGTTTTTCTTTCATGCACAGAAGCAGGAAGACCCTCCCGCCCCGAGCTGCTTCCCTGGAGCGTGGCAGGGAGATCCTCTCCTTGGACTGACCTGGGTCTGCGGTGCAAAAACTTATTGAATGGAGCAGAGGGAGGTTGTTGTGCCTCAAGAGAGCTTTGCTGTAGCAGCTCGGTCACAACCATCTTCAAATGGCAAAGCTGTTTGATCCACTGGACACAAAAAAGTGAGATATCCTGTGGTGCTGGTGGTGGTGAAGTGTGAAACTGGGGATGCTGCTGCGTGCCATTGTTGCTGGTTTCAGTAGAAACATTTCAACCCCACAGCTGCCCCTATTCCTGGTGCATCCGAACCAGGGGAAGAAAAAAATAAGAAGGTGATCAAACAGCTCCTTCCTGTAATATGCTGTGCAAGGACGCAGCCGAGGCCAAAGACAAGAAAAGGAAATGCATCACCTCCCCGTCTGAGCAGACCTGGACCACATCTCACCCTTCAAAATCAAATACCAGGCAGGTGATTTTATCCATACTTAACGGTTTCTTGGCTCACAGGACCATTGGGAAGGACCAGCAGCCATCACAAAACCTCCATATGGCAGCAGCTTCCAGAGAGTCCCGGGGAGACCTTGTGCCCCCAGTGCGAGAGCTCCTTATCTGCTCGTCACCCACCCCATTTGCAGAGTCACCACCCCAAACAGATAGCAGCAGCTGCTCTCTAAGCACTTTGGGCATGGAATTGTCCAAAGCTTCTGGGGCTGTTGTGCTGAAGGCTTGTGCTCAGCCAGGAAACAGGAGAACCCCTCCATTGCAGTCACAGCAAGAGTAGGTCCACTTGCATTGGTATGGAAAAATCTCACAAACTTTATGGGTTTTCTGTCTGATTTTTTACTAAAAAGGGCATCTTTTATCTCCTACAGCCAATGTTATGAATGCTAACATTGTTCCCATTCTCCCTCATCCTGGGAGACCCACTTGCCACAACAGAGAAAAGCTTTCACTGAGTCTCTGGATGCCAGAAACACTTCTTTTTATCCTTGCTTTAGCAGACGGAGGAGAAAAATGGCATCTTTGGTTCTCACCAAAACTCTGTGAGAAATCCTTGGTGGCAGCCAAGACCAAGTCATAGCAGAGACCTGGGGATGGTATGGGGAGAACATGGAGCTTGAAGCTCTTGGTCAAATCTTGCAGGTTTGGCCTGCAAGGGCACTTTAGCAGAATTCCTTGGCCTTCAGGGCTCACCCGGGGGTCTTTGCTCACTGTACCTGCCTGCCACAGCCATTGGAGGAGGTGTGAGGGTGGCTGGTGCTCATGGAGTACATCACAAATCAGCTCGTCCTCACTGGCAGTCCTGGGCTTCCCAAAACATGGAGCACATCTTCCTCACAATTATTATTTGGCGAATCACTTTTTTTTTTTTTCCTGACTCTGATTATTTTTATTTTGTGTTTGGGTCTTCAAGGCAAAGTTACTTCCTCTTTCCAAACTTTTCTCTGCTCCCACCATGATTTATGTTCTGCGTACTACTCAAATGAGCTTCATGAGTGCTACATTTCCTTAGCTGAGGCCTTCAAAAAACCAGAAAAAATCATTTAAAATCAGAGAATATTCAACAAAGCAACAGACAGGGACTGAATTTTTCTCTCTGCTTTTACACCCACTCTTTCCCCACTGAACAAAAACCACCATTTCCTTTGTAGGCAATGATAAGTTTCTTGGGGCGGGCAAATGTTTACAGCTACCCCAAGAGTCTTATAAATTGCACAAGACATATTTGCAGACATCCCCAGCCCATTTTTTTTGTTTGTTTGTTTGTTCCAAATGGCATTATGACAGGTATTATCTTGGACATGTCTGAGAGGCAATCAAAAGTCGTGAGATGCCAGGAGAGGTTCAGCTCTTTTAACCTATTTAAACTCCTTTACTCAAGGAGGGCTATGACTCTTCCTGTAGACATGGATGTTTTCACCTTTCCATGCCTGCTAACAGCTACCAAGATTTCCACCTTTCTATTTTGATCTGCAAAAAGGAGTCCCCCAGAGAAGAAAAGCAGAGATTTTCCTGCATGGTGGAGGGCAAAGAAAAAGCCTGAACTCCCTCTTTCCTCCACTTTTTAGGGTGTTCCTGATCTATTTAATTTCTTTTCTTCCCCTTCACACATAGCCAAGGAGAAGAAACTGTTGACTGACACTTGTGGAGTTAGCAGGATCTTTCCAGTGACTTCAGTAGGTTTTGGATTAATCACATTGCGAATGTTTGTTATTGCTTTAGCCAAGGATGAGAAGGCCCAGGAAGAAGAGATTAGTTAAGAAAACCTCTCTTAATCCGTTTCAAGAGTTTGCCCTATCAGTGTGGAACCAGACCCAGTGAGTTTATTCTTTGCACAATGGTGGTACCTTCATATCATTAAGAAAAAAAAAAAAAGAGTATGAAAGACTCATTTCTTTTGGTAACAGTAAGAGAACAAACCCACATTTGATTATTCAGGATTACTTCTGCACTCAAGCTTATGATGCAGCCACGGAGTTATCAAAACAAAAAAAAAAAGCATGACCAGGATGGAGTTTATCAGAGGAAGCCCAGGACAGCACGGATTAGCACAACACTTGACTATGGCTCAGGCCACCCTGTGCTGATAAGTTTCTTAGTTTCTTTCCCCCTTGCTTGCCTGGTGCTGTGTTTGGTCCTCACAGGGACCTGCCCTGAGAAGGACCTTGGTGGTGACCTGCCCACACTGACCACTCCTCCCCAAAATCACAAAGCAGCCATTCTTTGAGGAGCCAGGCTGTGGGAAGCAGGCTGCTCTTCCAGCCTGACCTGGAGACACAGCCTGACACTTACACCAGCCAGAACCAAACGCCACCAGCTTCCTGACACAGCTTTTGGGGGGATTAGCCGTGGAAACATAAAACATCCCAGTCTGGCCCCTTGTCCTTGGAGTCAAGGCAGAAACACTGAGTCAGAACAGAAGGCAGCATGAGAACACAAGAGGAAAACATCGTTGCCTTTGCCATCATCATCCAGTGCTGCTGAAAGCCTGGACCTCCTCCTGATAAATCCTGTCCTGGAAACCGACTATCGCAGTGCAGATAGTGCCGTGTCTGCATCATTACATTTAATGCAGAAATAATACCCAACCATCAATTGTGGCTTGTTCTGCTACCAAATGAAACACTCTATTCATAGTTTTTCGTGGCTGAGTGCTCTCCCCTCCGCTGAAGAAATATGGAGTAAAAATAGGTGGAGAAGGGTTTTGCCACAAAAGAAACATTGACATAAGCCATCAAGTGTTTTGTTTGAGAAAGTGGTTGTGTACACTATGGTTACCACTGCTGCTAAGCCTGACTCCTTTGGAGAGTTTTAATTTGCCCCTGAAAACACATTTCACTTGAAGCGTAGGAAAGAGAAGTACTGGGGGAAAAAAAGCTTTTCTTAAATGTGGAATCTGAGAACTTGCAAAAAGTCTATTGTTTCGGGAGATTTTGTGGTTTCTGAAAACACATTGAGGTTTAGATAACTGAATCACTGCAGAATCAGGAAGCAGCCTACATTTCTGTACCTTCGAGAGGACAATTGGGCCAATGGACCCATTTTCAAGCACAGCTGGCATGGCACAGCCCTTTGCAAGTAGATGGGAGTGGGAAGTTGGACCTTCAGAGCCACTGACCAAGTGGAATAACTTTGAAAGGACCTTTGATTTTGCTCGAACTGATCTTAGTACTGCTGACATCTAAATTACATGAATTATTGCCTTTACTTTTACGTAAGGTTTTTTTCACACACAGCAGCTCAGGAGAAAAAAGAAAAAAAACAAAAACCATTGAAGAGACAAAGAAAAGGTGATTGTGAAGCCACAAAAGATGGCTTAAGAGAACCTATGCCAGACAAATTAGTTTTTCCTTGAGAGACTGTGTTTCAGATCCACAGTATTCTTTCAAGTGACTGGAAGCTTTTTTTTCCCACAGATGTTCAGTTTGATATTTGCACATTGGCTGTAGCCATGGTCTAATTAATTTCAGATATTTTAAAACAATGGTTTCTCATAAAGAACCATTTAGGGCCTGTGTTTCACATTTAAAATGATAATCATTGTTGAGTCAGTAACATAAAACCTGTGCTTAAGAAGTGTGTAATGAAAATAGTATTTTTCTTCATCTCTGGACTACGATGTAGCTGGGAGGATTATTTTTTTTCTCGAGTGATATTGCTTTAGGATGGAGACAAAGCCTAAACATTTTCCCTTTTGTTGGGTTTTCTCACAGAAATCCGAACATCTGAAAACAATGATTTGTCATGGGAGACTTTGGCAGCCTGAGCAAAGGTTTACTGTTTCTACTTTGCCTAAAATATTTACAAAGAAAAATATCTGACATTCACAGTAAATCAGACAATGTTTCAGGCCCCTGACATAACCCATGGAGGCAGTTTGCATGGTCTCCAAGAGGAGGAAAGGAGATCCCCTTTCTGGAGAGTTTTTTGGTTCAGTGCAGAAACCTTGGCTCGCGGGGAAGGTGGGGAGGGTTAAATAAAGTGGGATGAAAACACCGAGGGGTTGCAGCGCTCTGTTTTTCCAGCTTGATCCGCTCCTCACTTTCCCCAGTCATCTTTAAAAGCCCGGAGGGTCTCCAGTGTAGCCCACCCCCCTTCCTCCGGGGTTTTCTCTCCCTGGCGGGCTGGGGATGCCCAGAAGGAGCTCCTCATCCCTCCCTTCCCAGCCGCACAGGAGCCCTGCGACCACCTCCGCCCGTGCCTTTGTCTGGCCAGCCCCAAAGCCTCCCCCGTGCCCAGGAACCTCCATCCCACCGCGGGAAGGGCTGGGGGGAGCGCGGAGCCCCCCGCCCGCCTCCTCTCCTCCTGGCCCCGCCGCCGGGAGGGTGAGGAAGGGGAGGCTCCGCGCCTCCAGCCCCGGGGCCCCGAGGCTCCGCGGGGGCTCCGGGAGCTCCGCGCCGGGCGGAGAGGAGGAAGAGGAGGAGGAGGAGGAGGAGGAGGAGCAGGAGGAAGGCGAGGAGCGGGCTGGGGAGGAGGGGGAAGGGGGTGGGTTCTGCATCCTCCGCTTTCTTCCCAGCTCCCAGACTGAGCGGCTTTGGCCGGCCGGTTCCCATCAGAGCTCCGGCAATCGCGGGGTGGGAGAGGAAGGGGGGAAGGGTCTTTTCTCTTTAAAAAAAAAAAAAAAAAATCTATTTTCTTTCCCATCGTGAAAAAGAAAAAAGAGGTGCCAGCAGCGAGCCGACCCGAGGCTGGTTAGCCCCGGGCTATAACTACGGGTTGCTTCTTGCTGGTGCTTGCAGGGCAGAGAGCAGCGCTACCCCCTAGCCCTACTCTCTGCTCAGATTTCTGGTCAGACTCAGTATGTCCCCATCCCCTGGAGGGGTGGTCAGTCCTTCAGCTGGGCCGCCAGCGCAGCGGGTGCCCCAGTGGGAGCAGAAACCTGCCACTTCCCCTCGCGGGGTTGTGCTGTTGCAGCCACAGTTGCGAGAGGATGCTCTACAGCACAGCAAGGATCTCCACAGGGCAGGGGCAGCAGAGGCATCCTCTCCTCTTCCCATCCTTTGCCAGGAGCAGTTGTTCAGTCTCCAGTGGAGAAGAGCCAACGGGTGATGAAGAAGCAAGATCAGGGCGGCAGAGGTGGCTCCTGCTCTGTTAAACGTCACCCCTCCCGCCTGAAGCCAAGGCAGGGAGCAGAGTAGGAACAGGTGAAGCTGGAAAGTTGGGGACAGTGAAGGCTAGAGGGGCAGCTTGACTGTGATGCCTGGTCACTTAGAAATTCCTTGTTTGTCCTGGAGGGTGATCTGGAGATACCCAATGCCATGGGGTATGTCCTGCTCTCCTTTCCAGAGGCTTGGGATGGGGGCAGGATGGTCTCCCACCCCTTCACCTAGAAAAGGGAATGGCCCAGAGAGATTCCTACCTTATGCAGCTGCCTTCAAAGGGTTTGTCTGCAGCCTGGGAAAGCTGAGATTGTATGGGGAGACAGGAACAGTGCCCTCACCGTGTGTCTTACACAACCCCCTTATGTCTGGGGGGGCAGAAGAGGCTTGTTTGAACCAGCCTTGGAGAGATTCAGCGTCAGTATCCTCCTTTCACCACAACACTGTGCAGGGGAAGTGCGCCCTGCCTCAGCAGTCACATCGCACACGGCGAGGCAGGCAAGGCCAGCAAAAAGAGGAACTGCAAAGCCTCTGTGTGAATTTGCATCAAACACTCTCAACAACGTGCCCACAACTCTTTACAGTGCCTGCTCGAAAGCAGAGTGTTGTCCTTCTGTCAGCTCTTCTGACGCATGAGGTTCAAGGATTGAGAAACCTTGTGCCAATGTGGGGCAGATCCGGTGTGTTCAGGGGTGGCAGTGCCCAGGAGGCACATGCACCGTGCAGGGACCGACCCATACATGAGGAACTGGGGGGACTTGTGCTGCTGGGAGGTGGCAGCGGTGGCAGAGAAGCCTCTCTTCAACATCTCAAGTAAGCAATTGTGTATTTACTCTGTGTAAGGAGGAAAAACAAACAAGCTCTGCAAGTTGAGATAAGGATTTCACCCAGCGCTCCAGCTTCGTTCACCCAGGCCACAGCTCACACAAAGCTGATCTGGTTTAAGCCTCCAGGTCTCCATTTCTCCGTGCTTGGCTGTCATCTCTTCCACCTCCCGCTCCTCCAACGTGGCACCGAGGTCTGTCTTTGGAAACAAGGGCTTTGGGCTTGCCTGAAATCCTCTGTCTGTGTAACCCTGGGGACACAGCTGCTGGAACAGTAACAGCTAGAGGATCTGGAGGATCTGGATCTTCTGCCTCTTCCTAGTTGTCGTACCTGGGGCTGCCAAAAACGTGCCCAGAGCAGTGCAATCAGACACACCTATTTCTCCAGGCTTTTCTTTTCTGGCTCCAGCTTTACATCTTCCTGGAGGAGGGGGGCTTCTGGCATCTGCTTCCCTGAGAGGGAGCACACCAGAGGCACTGCTCTTGCCAGTATTTTGTGCCTGGTGAGGGTGCCTTGCATGTCTCCCACATACTGAGATAGGTACATTTTGGGATGGGGGCTGCCTGGAGAGCACAGCAGACCCTTTATTAACTGGTGAACATCCCTTGTAAAAGGGTGGTTTAGAGCTCTGCTTATGACTTCATCTCTGAGAGGTTTGGACAGCAAATGCAGAGACTAATCTTAAAAAAAAAAAGGAAAAAAAAAGAAAAAAAAAGTGGCTGGAGATGCATGGGTGGAGAAACATGGCTTGGGCGGCTGCCGATGCGAAGCTGCCTGTGAATTGGCATCGGCAGGGGAAGTTTGGAACCAGCACCAATATATTCTTTCATTGCAACCTCCGCTGAGACTGGGGAGGCAAAGGGGAAAAACGCATTTCGGTCCCAGTCACTTTCCCCATTTCAACCGGCTTCAGGAGCCAGGGTGGAGGAGGTCTCTCCATTCTCTTCCCGGTTAATTGTCTAATTGGGGAACAATGCGCCTCTCGCACCCGCCTGCCCCTCTCCGGAGGGCTGGTGCCGGGCGAGCGGAGGGACCCGTCCCGCCGCACCGGGCTGCGGGTCCCCGCTCCGGGTCTGGGGGCCGGGGGGTGCCCCGAGGGGGCGGCCGGGCCGGGCCGGGGGCGGGGGGGCCCCGCTCCGCGGAGGCAGGCGCTGGGGGCTCTCCTGCGCCCAGCAGCTGCGGGAGCTTTGGAAATTGCAAGGAGGCTCTCGCAGAGCTTGTGAACCCTCCTCTCCCCGAGCCAGCGCCCCTCCTCTGCAGCGCTGACGGTACAACGATATAATAATGATGGGTGGCTGAGGCTCGCATTTGAACTTGCAGGCTCGCCGCCTTTGCCCACAGCTCGGTCCCGGCTCCGCGGCTCGGAGTCAGGTGCTCGCCGGCGGGAAGCGAGCGAAGCGGAGGAGACCGAGCTCCGGCAGAAGGGGAGACCCCGGAACCACCGGCTCCTTCCAGCACTGACGAGGGGATTTACTCTTTCATGCGGCCACTGGGATCTCTGGACTAGCCCAGCCACCACGTTGTGATTTTCTGCGATCTCTGCAATACGCTACCTTTTAGGGTAACTATAACTCTTTTATTGCGGGTTGGTTTTTAGGTTTTTGTTTTCTTCCCCCCTCCCCCCCCCCTTTTTCTTTATATATGACTGCAAGCAAACACTTAGTCTAAGATTTAAAACAATTGTTTTACTTCTTGTACCAACAAAGAGTTTGAACTGCAAATCTTAAGCGGGAGGGAATAGAGATGATTGGTGAATTTAAACAACCTGGGGTAAGTTCAACGGCACGCGGGGGAAGAGGAGAAGGAGGGATGCTCGGGAACCCACAAAAAAAAAATCCAAAAAAAAAGCAGCCCAAAAAACCCCCCCAAACCCCGGTGTTAAGTACACAAAGCGCCCGTGTGGCAGGAGCGACGAGAACGGACCTTTCCCCCCGGCCACCAGTTTTCTAGCGCTGGGAAAAGCGTGTGCTCTGTGTCCTCCACTCTTGTGTGCTCCCCACATCCCTTTTTTTTTTTTTTCCTCCAATCCCTTCCCCTGGTGTTCCTGGAAAGCTGCTCGCAGGGCAGAGCGGGTCTGAGGTGCTCAGCATCTCTCCAGAGGAGCCGGAGAGCAGCGTGCCCTGAGCCACATTTTCTCCGCGGAAAGGGGGGCGGCGGGTGAGGAGGAGGAGGAGGATCGCAAGGTCAGTGGAGCAAAACGCCCCCTCTTACACCCACGTCCAGTTTCTGGGGCACGGGCTTTGCCTTCCCCCTCCGCTCCCCGGGATTTCGCCTTTGTGCTACAAAGGAAAAGTGAGAGAGAGCACCGTGGAGGGCACGCAGGGAGTTCCGACGGCGGGAAGGAGCGGGTGTGGGTGTGTGGGTGGGTGGGTGTGTGCGGGGACGGCATCGGCGGCGGCGGGACCGCGGGCAGCCCCCGTCGGCCCCCGGCACCGTCCCCACACAAAGGGGCGGCGGGGAGCGGGCGGGGGCCGGGGCCGGCCCTCATTGTCCCCCTGGTCACGTCCTCCCGGCCACCCCCTCTCCCTCCCTCTCAGCACCGGCTCTCGGGATTAAGCCCCGATGGCTTTTCTTCTTGTTCTTGTTCTTTTTTTTTTTTTTTTTTTTCTCCTTCTGCCTTTTCATCACCCACTTCCCTCGGTTTTTCTCCCTTTCCCCCATTCTCTTCCTTCCTCCTTGTTCTTCATGTTTTTCTCCTTCTTTCCCTTTCCCCCCATTGACCCTCCTTCCTCCCTACCTTCCTTTTCCCTCCTCCTTCCCTCTTTTCCTTTTTTCCCTGCTTTTTGTTTCCTTCCCCCTCCCCTTTCTTCCCTTTCCTCACCCGGTTTCCCCCGCCTTTTCCCCTTTTTGCCCTGTCCCTCCCTTTTTCCTCCCTTCCCCTTTTTTTCCTTTTCCCTCCCTTTTTTCCCCCCCTTTCCTTCCCCTTTTCCCCTTTTTTCTCCTCCTCCCTCCACTTTTTCCCTCCTTTTCTTTCCCCCCCCCTTTTTTTTTTTTTGGTTAATTGAGGCGTGAGCTTTGAAACGCTCTGCAAAAAAACCCAAACAAATAAACAAAAAAAAAAACAACAAAAAAAAACCCCAAACCCAAAAATCCACCCCAGGATGGGAGAGCGTAAATGTTGGGTGGGTTCAGGGACTGTCTTTACTTCTGTGCCCTTTTTTTTTTTTTTTTTTTAATTTAATTTTTTTTTTCCGCCTTTCGGTCTGAGCGAAAGGGGAAGTTTCCTCCCCCACAAGGAGCGAGCGAGGCTCGGCGGGGCGAGCCCGGGACGGGGCGGGCGCGGTCCCTCGCTGCCGAGGCGGGGGGAGGCTGTGGCAGGGCTGGGCTTCGGGGGTCTCCGTGTCGCGTGTCCGCCGGCGGTTCGGTCCCGGTTTCGGGCTGGCAGGCTCGGTCTCGTCGTGGGGCCGCGGCTCGGTCCCGCTGTGGGGCCGCGGGCCCGGTCCCAGCCCGGGGGCGCGGCCGCTGTCGAGGAACGGGGCGGGCGCGGCGGCGGCCCCGCGGCGCCCCCGGGCGGCGAGCGGCGGCATGGCAGCTCCCGCGGCCCTCGGTTTCCCGCCAGAGGGCTCCGGGCCCGTCACCGTGAGGGGGAAAAAACGCCAGAACCCCGCAAACCACCGCCAGAATAAAGTAATTTAAAGAAAGCATCACCCCCTCAAAAAAATCTCTGTCGCCGCTGATCTTTGCACTCCCCATCCAACCCTGGGAGTCCTCTGCACAAAGAGTGGGCCCAGCGGAGGCACCAGGATGGGCAGAGGGATGGAGCAGCTCTGCTGGGAGGAAAGGCTGCGAGAGCTGGGGTTGTTCAGCCTGGAGAGGAGAAGCTCTGGGGTGACCTCACTGTGGCCTTGCAGGGCCTGAAGGAGCTGCAGGAAAGATGGAGAGAGACAATTGCCAAGGGCTGGAGGGACAGGACACAGGGAATGGCTTCCCAGTGCCAGAGGGCAGGGCTGGATGGGATATTGGGAAGGAATTGTTCCCTGGGAGGGTGGGCAGGCCCTGGCACAGGGTGCCCAGAGCAGCTGTGGCTGCCCCTGGATCCCTGGCAGTGCCCAAGGCCAGGCTGGACATTGGGGCTTGGAGCAGCCTGGGACAGTGGGAGGTGTCCCTGCCATGGCAGGGGTGGCACTGGATGGGCTTTAACTTCCCTCCCAGTCAAAACCTGTGAGTCTGTGCTTCTGTGTCACAGGAGCTGGCAGTGCCCGATGGGCAGTGTTGGACAATGGGGTGGGACCAGCACGTTTCCGACACTGGGCAGCCCCTCAGTGCCCGGGCTCGAGGTGTGAGATGGGACTGGGGCTGCGGGGATGGCAGAGTGAGGTGATGGCACCTGCAGCCACCCTTGTGCCCAGCAGTGGCACTGGGTGAACCCCAAGAGGCACTGAGGAACCCCTGCTGAAGTCCACAGCGGGGTCCCGGTGCTGAATCCCATGATGGCAGTGCAGGGTTAGACCTGTGGGTGCCATGAGTGAAACCTTCACATCGTTTCCCCATAGCTCCACCTCTTGCTCCCTTCACCAGTGAGGGTGCTTGGGAGAGGTGGGCAGGAGAGGCCCTCAGTTCTCCTGGAACAAGCTCATCAGGGCACTAAGCCTGACAGAAGTCAAGGTGCGCTTGGACAACCCTCTCAGGCACAGGGATGGATTGTCAGAGTGTCCTGTACAGGGCCAGGAGCTGGACTTGGTGATCCCTGTGTGTCCAGCTCTGGATATTCAATGTTTCTGGAAGGCAGGAGCGAGAAGGTGGAGCTGGGGTGATGCAGAAGGAGCGGGGTGTGCTCACTGCTCCTCCACGCGCTGCCTCTGGCAGTTTTCCACTGTGTCTCTGCGTGGCTGTCCCAGGGCCCGGAGCTGCTCCTGGCATAAAAGCACAGGGCTGTGAAGGATGTCCCGAGGCAGCAGCTGCTGCAGCCAGGAGCGCCAGAACACGCTGTGCTCTGGTCACTGCTCCCGTCTGTGCTCCAGCCTGGAGGCAGCACCGCAAGGATTCAGCCTGGTGGAGTTTCCCCCTAGAGCTGCTGGAGGTCATAAGGAACGGGTGATGCAGACACCCCAAAGACCTTCTCCAAGGCCTTGGGGGGACTTTTCCAAGGGATAATGGGCCAAGCAGAGGCCACAGATGAATCGTATGCAGGCTGATGTGCCATGTGTCGGCACAGTGGGCTAATTAATCATGCGGCAGAGACGTGGTGAAGCTGGCAAAGTTAATTAGGCAGCGCTGACAGTGAGGTGCATACATGTCAGCAATTAACAGTCAGATGGAGTACCAGGATCAAAGGACTGCAGAAGAAAAAGAAAGTGCAGGATGTGTGTATTTGAGGAAGGATGGCACCTGTGAAGGTTTCAGAGCTTGGAAAGTAGTGAGGGATGTGTTATGACTGGGATTGGTCATTTCCAGCTTGTTGGGGTTCCACTGGAAATTGTAACTAACTGTTTTACCCATTAGTAGGAGAAGCCTTCCTTCTCTTCTCTAGTGACGGGTTCTGTTGGGTTCCACCCTCTTATTTTTTTTCTTTTAATTTTTTATGTCCTTCTGACTTTCACTATGAGGGTCAGATGGGCAGAGGCTGTTTTTTACGTGTTTAAGGAACATGTCCAGATTTCACAATGCAGCTGTAGAGCACATGCAGAACCAATCTCAATGTGACCTGAGGTTTTAAGAGACATTGTTACCTCTACGAAACTGGCTAATTTCTCATTGCCTCAGCTTCAGAGAAACTGGGAGTATTTTTAGATGGTAAGATTTTAGTCTGTTCCACACCAGGACAATTCACTTTCTGAACCTGGAGTTTTAAACAGAAAGAGAGACATGATGTTCTCCCATCTGGTTAAATTAAAATAGCATTGGTGTGAGATCAAGCTTACACTGCAAACTAAACACAAGCTGGAATTTGGTCAGAACTTACTGCTCCTATGAGTTTTTGCTGTAGTAAGGGAAGGTAGCAGTGCCTGCAAAAATAGGAGCTGTGCTCTTTCCCCTCAGAGAGAACCCCTGCTGCTAGTTTTTAAAGATGTGAAGTTTGTCCAGGGCTTTGACAGCTTTTGGTTAAAAGATGCTGCACTCAGGGTTGCATCCCATTTAAAAATGTGGCACAAATTCCTACTGTAGATCCATCTGCCTGTAGTAGCTCCTAATAAAATGGATCAGCCCAGTTGGAAACCAGCTAGCAGGCAACCCAAGTTTGGTCACGTCAAGTGAGGTACTTTTTTAGCAGAAGGTGGAAATTAAACACTTACTCAAGTCTTGCAGCTTGAGTTGGCAAGATTTGCTCACTGTGTCCAGAGTGTTATGGATTTCTTTTACTATGGGTGTAGTGACATCAAGGGAAAAAAGGAAAAAATCTAGTGGAAAAAGGTATGGTTAGACAGATTTTGGCTAATTGCAGTGGACTTAGAGGCAGTACAGCAGCCAGACAGCAGACTTCTCTGAACATCAGTGTGCGGGAATGGGAAACACAAACCAGCTTGGGAGCAGGGATTTAGCTCTGAAGGCTACAGGGGAACGCAGTCCGCTGCAGCCTCTGCCAGCAGAAGGGCAGGAGGCAGGAGCAGTCACATTCAAGAGCCTGGAAATGTGGGCAGGAATCAGGCTGAGGTGTAAGCAGCAGCCTCTGCCTCACCTGTGGGTCCCGAGGAGGATTTTTGGCACCAGGTCTGCAGAGCTCTGTCTTCTCCTAAGCCAGGCTACCCTGTGGGGCTGAGAAGGTGCTGCTGTTATGGTCTGCCTGTTTGGAGAGGATGGCAGGGGTAATTGCACCTTTAATCTGGCAGCTGTAGTGGAACAGCACTCGGCAACCCAGCAGCGTTTATGGGAACCCTCCAAGGCCTGGAGCACGAAAACCAACCCTCAGGCGTGGAGGGTTGTGTGGGGCTCACACTCCTGACCCTAAGGGCTGAAAATCAGACCATTGTCCCAGGGCTTTTCATTGCTTGAGTAAGCATTTCAGGATAAAGAAGATTTATAAAAAGTCAAGAGGTGGTTTTCCAAGAGTCAAGTGGGGATTTTTGGCAGGTATCTCATATTAAGCTCCGTGCTCAAACAGTGCAATTTCTTGGAGCTATCCAAGCCCTTGGTGCAGCAGGTGTAATTCCTGCCCTACTCAGTAAAAGGCTAGGAGCCATCAGAGCCAGGAATGCTCTCTTCTGTTCCCATGGATACCTTGGAAATTGTCCTTCCACGGTTGCCTTTCTGTTTTCATCTGTCACTGTGGGTGTATGTGTTGTGCTTGGTGACTGGCAGCGTAGCAGCAGGGTTTGTGTTCTTACCAAATGTGGAAGCAGTTGTGTTATGACAGCAATTGCAATGAACTTCCAAGGGCAACAGGCTTCCACTGGCACGTGCCAGGCACCCAGGTATGCCAGGTCAGAGCCAGGGAAGTGAGCCAGGCGGTGGCTGCAAAATGCAACCAGCCCTGTTTAGGTGCAGCACCCCCATGGTCAGGAAAAAGAAAATACTTGGTTCTTTTTCTTGTCCGGTTTCTTTGATTCCCTTGATTCTGGTCCCAAAAGGCAAGGTTGCCTTCAGGGGAAGGAGGGAGATAAAACTTATGGGTAAAGATGGAGAGCTAAGCTTGTAAATATTCTGTTCTGGACTTTGGCTTCGCTGTGGATGTGGCCAGCATGTGACGCATGGGACCACACGTGGGCAGAACATCTCAAAAGGTCTGCAGCCACTCAGCTGTCACAGGGGCCAGAACTTTGTCTTGCAGGCAGGTCCATCACCTTGGAAGGTGGAGAATTGTGTCAGTCTTCTTTTTGTGCTCTCACCAGAGCTCTTGTGTTACTGTAGGAACTTCACTGCAGTGGTTTTGGTGCTTGAGGCTTCCAGCATTTTTGGGGTATAAGGGTTGCTTGAAGGTCCTTCTGCGCATCTGTAGGCTCATGACTGACATCATTGGTGTGTAATAGTGAGGATCACTTAAGTGTTTATCTAAGCAAGCATGTGACTGTGTATTTCAGAGCTGGTCTGTTGCATTTAAAGGGCTTTGATGTCTGCAGCTCTGATCTTGTGCAACCTCCTCACTCATAACTACCTTCTACAGGGAGTTTGTACCAGGGCACAGTATAGAATTTTAAAGTTATCTAATAAATAGGCACTTTTGTTTTCTTCACGTGCAGCTCGGTTTATGTAAGTGTAGGAAGAGATAAAAGTCTGGCTGAGTCGTGTTGGGACTATGTGTTAGGGTCTTCGGAAGAAGTTTTATGGTGTGTAGGGCTTAAACTGAATGAAGTCCTGGTTTTCGTTTGGTACTCAGTCGTGAAAAGTGCAAATTCCATGAAGTTCATGTTGCAAAATAAGTGATATCACACTCTACACTCAGCTGACCTGAATGGCTGCAGCAGAGATGGGGCGTCCTTGGCAGTGCGCAGCCTGCTCTGTGGAAAGCAGCTGCATTTCTCCCTCCACGCCCTGGGAATAGGTTGTAGCACATGTTTCCCCGTGCAACCAGCTGGCTCTGGCCATCCATGTACAGCGAATGAAAGGCTCTGGGGTTTTCAGCCCTTTTGGGTGGGAATTTTTAACTTGCCTCACTGGAAAGGCTTGGTTGGAGATGTTTTGCGTCTTTTCCGTGCTGCTCAGACGTTACAGGATGTGTGCCAGTTCACACAGACTCATGTGGAGTTTGGGCTGCAGCTGTGAGCTGTGGAGAGAACTGTCCTGAGGCTGAACACATCACCAGGAGTTTTCTGAAGTTGCCTCCCCGTGTGTCTTGCTGTCACACTCAGTGCAGCCTGAGAAGTTTTTAAAAGTGGAAAGTACGCTTTTTAGAAGTGTACATGTGTGCAGTGCAGATTCCATAGTTATAACACAGATAGGTACATATCTATTAAATATCTGCTCCACTGATCCTTAAAACGGTTCAACTGCAATCTCTCTTGAACAGGAAAAACTGTCAGCTTGGTTACTTGCCCAAGTTAAGAGGCCAAGTAGCAGATTTTGCAGAAATATCAGGAAAATCAAGGCCGTGATAAAAATTTGTCAGCGGTTTGACAAACTGCTGCTGAAAGTAATTTCTTATGTTGGGATGTTCATAGCACATATGGATGAGGGACTATTTATAAACCCTTTGTGGTCATTGATGTTTGTGTGTCTTGCAATGCTTTTTTTACTTTGGGGATATTTGCAGGTTCAAGGTGTGTAACTGGGAACTGAAATAAAATCTGATAAATACTGTGGTGAACACACAATTTATTGTTGTGTAGGTATGATACATATCAAGAGCTTTCCAGCTGTTGGAAGGTGGAGCCTGTAATGGAAGTGAGAAGCAAACCCAAAGGGAACTGACATGTCTGGGAATCACTCAGGCCTCAACAACCTGAAACTCATTATAAATCTGTATTCCATAGAGGCACGTGGCCATTATAACAAATCTCCACCATAAATTGTTAAATGAAGGTGTCCTGAATGCAGGAAGGACTGCTTCTGATACCAGTGACAAATATTGATGTACAACACTTGCTAAGGACACAGTGCAATACTAACCATTTACTCCTTTGTTCTTCATTTCTAGGTCAAGATGTTGTTAAGTATAAAAAGCATCTTATGGATGTACTCTACATTAGTTATAACATATATGCTACCTAAAGGTAAGTCTGCTGTACACAGAACCATTCATTAAAATTAATTTAGTGTTCTAATTGGTAGGGCATTTCACAGGACTGGGAAAACAGCCCAAACTCAGGGAAATTACTTTCTTTGCCTCTGCCATGCTGCACCACATCACTAATTTTGTTTCTGGGCCCTCCTCAAGGCCCTTGGTTTCTATCTGTTGTGCTTGGGCTGCCATGAGCTAAGGTGGGGCAGGTCCCTTGGCTGCTGGGGTCTGGAGCAAGGATGTGTCAGGGCAGCTGCAGGTTTGGGTGGAAAGGAAGGAGCCCTTATTGCCTCTCTTGGTGATTACATGCTAAAACTGAAGTATGTATCCATGTGTGGTTGCCATGGTTATTTGAAAGTTTGGGTCAGGCCTTCAGTAAGGAAAATATCCCAACAGCTGCTGCAGACTCACAAAATTAGGAAAGCAGCTTTCTCAAGTCTCAAAGCAAGATTTTTCTATATTTTCTTTCCCCCTTCTTTCCAGGAACTCCTCAAACTGATTTTAGCCTTTGGGAAAATCAAATATACTATTTTTTTTCCCCACTCAGTTTGAACTCTTTTGCTAGTAATGTCTTTAGGTAGTCCTGAATGGTGAAGAAAAGGATTGGTTCATTAATGGAACCAGGTAAAAAAAAGGATAATGGGTTTAGATCGGATATTAGGAAGAAAGGTCTGGATCAGACCACAGACCCGACTCACTGCCTTGCACAAATGCAGGATTCAGGGATGCAGGGGTTGAGAGAGCAGCACTGTCAGTGGGGAGGAATCTCATGGATCCTTGGAGCTGCAGAACATGGGATGGCATCTTTTCATGTCCCCTCACTTACTCCACCTTTTGTTACCTCTTAAATGTCTCATTTCCAGGGTAGAATTCTTGGTACTTAAGCAAGTTCTTTATGAACATCCCATTCTTTGGAATGTAGACCAGGTTGTGACTTGTCCTTATTTGCCCAAAGTTTTTCAAAGAAATTCAGAAAGACCCTGATGTTCCTAGAGCACACTGTGAACTTGGTAGGGTTTGCTTTTTTAACTTGGGGTCCATTCTTTTGCCCATGTTCAACCATCTCTTAACCATGTTCAAAGTATGACCATAGTGAGGAAGACAAGAATGAAAAAAATGTCTTTTTTCATTAATTGATCCAATTCATGATCCCGAAGAATATGTGGGATCAACTCATGCCATTACCTTTTGTGTTAAAGTCAGTTGGTGCAATAATATTTTTGAGGCTGAGTGTTAGAAGACTACACACAATCTTTATAAGTATGGCTTTTGTTCAAAAATACTCTAAAAATAAAGTGTATCTCAGCTTTCTGAAGAGATAAACATCTTAAGTTTCAACCTTTTCTTTTTAAATCCTTAGTTTGGATATAAAATTGAAGCCTGGAAATCTTTTGCGAAACACAAATCCCCACCACTTATCACTATTCCTGTCTCTGTTTCCTCTTCCATGCTCATCTTTGTGAGGGGCCACATTCATAAATACCATGGCGAGCCTGTTAGATTTTATGTAGCCACAAAAGTGTTTTTTTCGTTTGAGGGCAGATTGGGAATGGCCCTGCATGGCTCCTCTAAGACTCTGAATTCTCAGGCGTGTGTGAGGAAGGCAGCAGGAAATGGGGTGTGAGAGGATGGGTCACCTTGGCTGTTTGCTTGGTACAGGTGAAGGATTAATGACACGATTAATGCTCACAATCAAGGCTGATGCCTGCTGCTAGTGTGGCATTTGCTCACTTTTAACTAGCTGGTGTGAGGATATTGTGGTTTACAAGCTGGGCCTTGTGGTTATAATCAACGCTGGCACTTTTCTTACCTGTTTTGGGTGGCTATTTGTGGTGTTATGTTGAGTTCTGCAGCTGAGATTTACATTTGCCTGCCTCCCTGTGAGTGTCTTGCAGACTGTAAAAGTAGTTCATCATCACTCTGTGCCTCCTTCTCTTATTCTGCTTGCTCAGACCTCAAACCACCTGGTAAAGGACTCAGGGAGGATTTTTGTTGGGTCTCAGTCCATTACCTGTCAGCGTTTCATACAAGTTCCGCTCATTTGAATTCATTATTATCTTCACTAAAAGACTTGTGGTTAATGAAAAGGCTTCTCTTAGGCTCAGTGCTAGTAGCTGGATTGACAAAACACACAATTTCACTGATCCTTTCTATTTCTGCTGCTAGACAGGGCAATATACCATATGTCCTAGCAGGTTGTCGATGAACTGAAAAATGAGATGCAACTTTTTTTTTTTCCCTCATAAATTTAGCTAAAAATAAATAGAATATTTTATTCTTTAAGCATGTGGGATTTGTCTGCATAGTCAGTAGCAACATTCTGTTCAGTTAAACTTAATTATGTGGCAAATTCACTCCTCTAAGCAGTGTTACACCATTCAGGGCACTCTTTTCTTCAGATTCCTTGTCCACTGCAAACCAATTGGCTTGGTCATCGTGGTTAATGTGATACAGAAGGGCAGAATTCTGTCCTTTTTAAAAACTATCTAGACTCCTACTTTAAGGATTTTGTAACACTTACCACAGAATTCCTTTCCTCCCACCTCAAAAGGAAGACATCCAGCTATGTGTCATTGATCTGTTACAGACCATTGATAGAGGCTGACATGGAATATAAGCTCAGCAAAAATGCTAAAGGAAGAAAAAAAGGGTTATATGGATTAATGTAAGATACTGATAGCTTCTGCATTGGTCAGTACATTTTGGTAGACTAACTAAATTGGACTGCTTCAAGAAATCAAGCTTTTTGGAGTTGTGCAGGAACATCACTTAATCTTGTATTTCAGATATGTCAGCCAAATATTTTCTTCTTCAGTAGGGAAAAACTTCTTCCTCCTTTCTCCTTCTCCTTCTCCTCTTCCTCCTTCTCCTCCTCCTTCCCTCCTCTCACCACAGCAAGTAGTTTTTCATAAAGTGTGTTATAATGCTTTCTAAAGTTGGACAGAACTGGAGCTACACAGAATCTCCTACTCTGGGAAGTAGCACAGTTTAGGCCGGATCTAGTTTGCATATCAAGGTGATAGGTGTTGTTTGCCAAGGCTTCCAGCTGGCTGCTGTGAAGGCACAAATTTTAAAGGGAGGAAATTTCCTCAGGGTTTAGTGCTGATATTCCAGATCACTCATAATCAGAAACAATGATCTTAAAAAGTTTATTAAAATTCTGTCAGTCAGAATGACTATAATTAAGTCATTCTTCATTTAAGAAGAAAGTTCCTGTAAGGTGTGTAGATGACAAGAGATCATAATAAATTCTAAATATTTTGAGACTGATTTTAATCTCCCACCTGTGCAACTTGGCAGTAATTCCATCACAACTGATAGAACTGAGAATTCATTCTCTTTCTTTATCTCTAACCTACTGTAACTCTTGTGAAGTTTCAAGAAAATAAAGGTGATATAAAAGGTCTCTGGTTTCATCAGTTTTGATACCATCATCTTGACTCTATCTGAATTGTGTGCCCAAGGAATTCTAGTTTGGTAGGCATGGATGGAAAGGACCCGAGAACTCCCATTTAGAATTCTGTGTCTTCCCTGTCAGTCCATTTTTCTTTTTTTTTCTGGTACTTTATTATTGAAATGCTTGGGTATGAAGCTGATGACTCTTGTATTGATCCTTTTTAGATGATACCATTAATATTTTATCCTGTAGAAAATCATCTGCGTCTGTTAAAAACAATCAGGTTAATGAGCAATTTTCATTTTTTCTTATATTTTCTTTCTTCTTCTTTTTTTTTTTTCTTATTATTCCCCTCTTCCTTTTTTCTCTTCCTTTTTTTGCTCCTCTTCCTTAATTCTCTCCCTCTGTCCACCCTTCCATCTCACCCCTTAATTGTCTACTCTTTGTGGAGAGATTATATCTTTTATCATAGATAAATAGCTAGATCATTTTCATATGCTGGTGTCTCCTATTTAGTGTATTGCTCTGTTGATGGGTAGTATATTATTATATTTCTAAACTCTATGAGTCTTAGCTCCCTTCAAAGTAATGATGACCATGTTCTACCTTTCAAAAATGTTATGGTGAAAGACTATGAAAGAGGTAAAATAGATAGATACTATTGTGCATCAGCTTTTAATCTTCTTTAAGACATTATGTGTGATGAAATAACATCACATAAAAGAGGTAAATCTATCAGAAACCCTCTCTCTTCAGTTGCAATGTGCAGCTTGGATGAACAGTAGTCAACTTCCCCCTCAGGATATTGTCGGATGGAAGCATTTCACTGTGAAATGTTTGCAGCTGGAGATGACATAAAAAATGATAAAAGTCCTGATCATGTCAAGTCTGGGCCAAGCAGGGACTTTCTGTGTGCTTTGCTTCCTTCTTTGCTTTTACATCCTGAAATACTTCATTTCTGCGATGTGTTAAAGGCCCCGAGGCTACAAGGAAACAACTTTGAAAGAGTGACTATTTGGGAGACTCTCACTGGAAAGGCTTTTGTTTCAGCACGTGTGCAATAAAAAGAATAAACCCCTGAGAGAACAGTGGGGTCAGGGGTGACAAGGATGCAAAGCCATGGGCTGTGTTTCCTTCTGAGGACAGGAGAAGCTGCCGTGAGGTGAGGCAAGGTGTGAACACCAGCAGCTCCCCTGTATTCAGGCTTTTGGCCAGCGAGGTAACTCATCATCTTTCACTCAGAGTGGCCTTCCTCCTGTGAACTGAGGAAACAGCTCTTGCAGTTCATCTGTCACCTGAAATTTCAGACCTGTTTCCAAAGGGTAATAACTCGGTGACTATAACAGAGAAAATAAATCAGAATGAAATTTTCCCAAAGAGAAACGCGCTCCATCATCGGCCTAAGATGTACCAAGATTGATACAAAGTCTTTTTTAGCTTATACTTCCCAGTACTGTTAGAAATCAGCTGAGGTTCATGGATTTCAGTCTTAGCGCAAGTGACTCATTAATTAACAATGAAATATATCTGTTTCCGATTTTGCTGTTACACTAATGTGATTTCTCCTTCCTCTCTCCTCGCTCTCTCCCCTTTTTCTAGTTAAAGCGGAAAAAAAAACCCTGGTCAAGGGATCTCTCTCTGGAACTTCAGTCCTGCCGTGCTTCTTTTCAACCACCCCCACCATATCCTCCAGCTACGCCGCCGAGTACCTCCGGATCAAATGGTCCAAGGTGGAGCTGGACAAAAGCGGGAAGGACGCCAAGGAAACCACGGTCCTGGTGGCCCAAAATGGCAACATCAAAATAGGCCAGAGCTACAAGGACAGGGTGTCTGTCCCGAGCCATTCGGAGGAGACCGGGGACGCCTCGCTGACCTTTTCCAAGCTGCGCGCCAGCGATGCCGGGGTCTATCGCTGCGACGTCATGTACGGAGTGGAGGACACACAGGGCATTGTCTCTCTGGCTGTTGAGGGTAAGGATTTGTCTATTTCATTTGTAACCAACAGTGATTCCAGTTAAAACAACGAATCTTAGTAATTGCCACAAAACTAAAGAAGATTTAAAGGAGTGTCTTTAGCGATTTGCCCTTTGAGTAGGGGGAAAAGAAGCAATTTATGATAAAAAGGATGAAAACTTATGACAAAAAGAAGCCACTGAAGCTGTGGTTGAGTGGTCTTGATATCCCAAACTATATTGCCACCAAAAGTGGGAGCCACTCTTTCTGGGACAGGAACATCAAACACAAACAATGTGTTTCTTTCTACCCGGTAATAAATTTTGGATGGGCAGAAGGAAACTCATATGGGAGAAGGTGCAGGAAAATAAGTGGGGAGGTGTTTGCTAAATGTGGGGCGTGCAGTAATAACAGTTTGCTTGCCATCACTATTATGAAATGGCCTCCAAAATTTTGAGAGGGAGAAGTCTACATGTTGAGAGACAGAAGAGACAAGACTTTCAGAATTGTTGAGGTTGGAGAAGACATCTAAGATTATCAAGTCCAAGCATTAACCCAGCACTGTCATGTTCGCTACTAAACCAGGCCCCCAAATGCCACATTCAAACATTTTTGGAACTCTCCCAGGGATGGTGACACCCCCATTTCCCTGGGCAGCGTCTTCCAATGCCTTCACCCTTTCAGTGAAGTTCTATTTCCTGATGTCCACCCTGAGCCTCCCCTGGCCCAGCCTGAGGCCGTTCCCTCTCCTCCTGTCCCTGTTCCCTGGGAGCAGAGCCCGACCCCCCCGGCTGCCCCCTCCTGTCAGGGAGTTGTGCAGAGCCACAAGGTCCCCCCTGAGCCTCCTTTTCTCCAGCCTGAGCCCCTTTCCCAGCTCCCTCAGCCGCTCCTGGGGCTCCAGCCCCTTCCCAGCTCCGTTCCCTTCCCTGGACACGCTCCAGCCCCTCGAGGTCTCTCTTGCCATGAGGGGCCCAGAGCTGCCCCAGGATCTGAGGTGGTCCCTCAGCAGTGCCCAGCACAGGGACGGTCACTGCCCTGCTCCTGCTGCCACGCCGTGGCTGGGACAGACCAGTGGCCGTCGGCCTCTTGCCCCCTGGGCACCCCTGGGCTCGTGTCCAGCTGCTGTCACCAGCACCCCCAGGGCCTTTTCCAGCTTTCCAGCCCCTCTGCCCCAGCCTGGAGTGTTCCATGGCGTTAAGCAAAACAAAACTGCGAGTGGCCAAAGGAGCATGTGACGTGTAGGTGTTTCTGCCCTCGGAGCCTGCTCGTGAAGCACGGTGAGTACAGCTCAGAGGCTGCTCCAGAGCCCCGTCGGGCTGGCGCTGAGCCTGAGCTGACGGGCTGTGCTGAAAGGCAGGGCATTAACCCAGGCCCTGTGCCATGCACAGGCAAGTTCTGGACCCGGGTTTCTGCCTGGGCTTAGAACAACACTGAGCTGTGTGGATGGATCTCCTCGCAGGAGCCTTGCTTTGGGCCCTGCTTTGCACACCCCTTTGCAGCTTGGTGTGTTTTGGAAGTTCAGTATTTACTCAGATGAATGAATCCCAAAACAAACATTAATATCTGCTGCTGGAAATCATGGCTTTGGCTAAGACCTTTTTGGTGAGCTTAATACTGTATTGTTCTTCCAATATGCCTAACCCAATGTGAACATTCTGTTGGCATTGATTTGATGAAAGGATTCAAAGGTGTGGCCTTAATTTGGAAACACAATAAATCAGTGTAGCCGTTAATGTCTGCATAATTCATAAACTGTTAGGTCCTAATGACAAAAGCAAAAGAAATCCTGGTTTGAACATTACTTTTCATAATGAGTGTGCCTGGCATTCCTTACTCCTTTTCAAGTGTTCCCTTGACTACATATCTAAATCCAGGAGCAGCAGATGTTTATGACAATAAAATATCGGATGATTTACGCTGATACTTTAGCTTTTGTAGTGGCTGCTCTTGTGAAAAAACACTGCGAAGTGTTGAACTGATTAGGTTTATGATTTTACCTCAGTGAAAATTTCACACACTCCATTTTCTTTCTGCAACTGTTCTTTGCCATGACTACTTTAACGTCAAAATGTCAGGAGAGGAAAAAAGCTAAGTGTTGACCCAAATGGAAAATCGCTTTGCTGGACTGTCATTTGTGCCCTCCATTCTCAGTTTTCCGCTTTATGTAAACAAATGGCATTTATTAGACTCATAAGAACTTCATGTGAATGTTGCTGCTCAAATCTTCTGCTCTATTCTTTATGGTTTCTTATGATTTCGGCTTCTATTTATAAACCAAAAACCCGTTAGTCCTGAATACAAATTATCTCCATGGTGTTGTCTTTTTGAACCTGCACCCCAGAGTGACACCAGCTGAAGAGACATGATCTACTGTCCTCCCGCTTTGTGCATTCTGCACTGCCTGTCCTGACTGGGGTGCAGGGAGATATTTCCATGTTAACTGAGGTAATTCCAGAGCTGAGGGATAGCCTGGTTCAGCACTGTGCTTTGGTCAGCTCTCCTGGGTGGAGGAGACGCCCTGGTAAAATTTTTATCAGTTTCGTTATTCCGGTCGTTTTATGCTCAACTGAAAGAACTTATCAGCAGAGTTCTGCTGAGGCAGGTGTAATTCCTTTTTTGCCATTATGATGAATTAATGGTTTGTTTGGTTTTTTTTTTATGCTTCTTTGGGTATTTTTAAACCAACTCAGGACTTTTGTTCTAGATATTTTCAGGGTCTCCATTTGTTCTATGGACACTCCCTAATTTTAAACTTTCAAACAAAAAGCATAATGCAGCATCAATGAAGCCAGGGAGATAAGATTGGACAGCTGGCCTGCTTGTTTTTCAAATTAACCTTTGCTAGTAGCATAATAGATCGCTGGGAGAGCTAACTTGGTTAAAATTACTGTAATTGCTATTTCTCTCCTTTAGGTTTGCTGGGAATACAAAACTGCTATTGAACACGCTGTGCATCAAATGAATGTATTTTACCAGTGATGGAATGTATTGTGAATGAAAAATGGGATTTCTGAGGAAGAATAATTTTCTCTGTAGCCTACAGATTTTCCCAGGTTAAGCTGAACAGTGGGTATTAGTCATTGAAAGTAGAAATTCTAATGCCTAATTATTTTTCTTCCTGAGTCCCAAGCCCAAGACTGTACAAAAGTTGTAACTATGCACCCATTTTTTTTCTGTTTAGCTATCACAACAGACAAATTTAGCAACTTGCATGCAAATATCCAGTTAATTTGCTGTTTTAGATGCCAAATGGTCTTTTGAAGTTAGATTCATATGTTATTAACAACCAACTGTTCAGACAAAAGATCTGGCTGTCCCAGCGTCCTGTTCCAATGAAAGCAGATGATATCAAAGGGCAGACTTACAAATTTACCCTACTGCTGTCAGAGACTTGTCACCCATGCAATTACCCACACAGACACTTTGTGTTGTTCAAGCCTTAACAAATATGGTTTGGTTTTTTTCCATTTGTTATTTGAAAGTGTGTAAATTTTCATTATCCATGGGTGGACTCCTTAAGCCACCACTTAACCACAGCTGATTATCTTAATTATCATTCACAAGGATGGCACGTTTCGTCACACACATTTCCTTTGTCTCTGCAGTGCATATTTCTGCTACATCCTTTTTTTTTTTTGGCAGGTAAAGGTTTTCTAAACAATGACAGGTTCTTAGAAATTGACATAATTCTGTGGCCTTCCTTTGCCTTGGTTATAGGAATTAACTATGCCAGCTACTTGGGTATCAATAGCTGCTTACATTTGGAAGTAGATGGTTTTTAAGGTCCCTTCCATCCCAAACCATCTCATGATTCCATCTCAGAGACATCATCAAGACACTTAGTTCACATGGGATCTTTTATGTGCCGAGCAGTGCTTGGCTGTGCGTGCATCAAGCAGAGATCAAATATTTTGATCTGAACACTGCTTAAACGCCTCATCCTAAAGCAAAAAAACCCCTGAATTGGCTTGTTTTATTCTAGGCGTGTGAGCAGTTGTGTTCTGGCAGGGGTGGCTCTGTGTGCACAGCCCTGGGGACCTGGGAAAGGCACAGCAAAGTGCAGGAGTAGGATGACACGCTGGGTTACTTGATCCAGTTTTCCTTTGGCATTGCAAGTCTCCAGGCTACGTGCTGAGCCATGTGCCCAAAGCCCACAGAGAACACCCATCCACAGGGGGCAGGTGCTCTCCACGCTTCACCCCTGAGGTCAGCGTTACTATTTTACATTTTGCCCTTGGTGAGAGTGTAAGAGGGAGGAGGGAAACACTTAATTTTAGCCCACACAGGAAGTTCGGGGCAGCCAGGTGCTTGCCTTTCGCATTATTCATGCCTGCAGGGCTGTTCTTGGGGCAGGCAGGTCTGCAGGATCACTGGAGGGGCACTTTCCTCGCACAGGATACCCCCTTTCCTGTCACTAATCATGGGAAATGCTTTCCTGACACCCTGGTTTGCTGCTATAATTACACTGACCTCTCAGGGGTATTTTGTGTTCAAAATGGATCTAACAGCATGGCAGTGGTAGATGCTTCAGCTTCTCACAAGCAGAGGAATGGAGAATCTTAGAATATTTTGAGCTGAAAGGGACCCACTGGGATTATCCAAGTCCAATTCTGGATATGTACAACAAGTCATTCATACTCATTTTGCTTCCACATGTTTTCTTCTCTGCCTTCTGTGCATGTTCCTCCAAAATTTTCCCTTTGTCTCAGGAGCAACACTTCCTTTGTCAGATTCTCTAATTTCATCTTTCTACGGTGCTTTGTGCTTTTCTTCTAACCTTTCTTGGTGTTATTAAACCCACAGTCCAAACTGTCTCACACTGGGAATCCCTGGTCTCTCAGCTTTTGGATGTTCCTGGGTGAGGTGAGCTGTCTGCATTAAATATCCCTGGTCACCAGTCAGGGAGACTCACAGATGACTCTTTCAGACTCAGCTTGTGCCTTTAGGGCAAAGCTAAGTTGGGTGAGTTGAATCTCAGAAAGGATTTCATAGAAACTATTGCTGTACCTTTCTGTGCCCACACTTATTCCTTCTCTCTAGTTATAATGAAGTCCACTTTTTGTAAAATACTTTTGAACTTCCTTGTAAAAATCTGACCTAGAAGTGAAATGACACAGTACTTTCCATTCTGGAACATTTTTGAATATTTAATGAAATTCTTGTTTTGTGTGGTACTATGACATTGGGCAATTAAAAAGAACATGTATGACCCAATGTATCCAAAATTAAGAAATCTGAACAAACCACTCGTTTGAGCTGATTTTTTGTTATCCCCCTTGGAGATAATTGGATTTAAAGGGATCAAAGTGGCAAATGGAATCCTTACAGTTTTTTTACTCTTTTGTCACAGCCTCTCAGTGAATATTTTTTTTGCCAAAAGTGAGATCACTTTATTCTTTTCTAACTGATATTTTGGGAGTTCATTCTTTTCATGGGCCTCATTTTCTCAGTTTCTCTTTGATTCTGCTGCAAATCTGAAAGACGTATTTTCCCCCCCCAAGTTTTTTTTTTTGTGATTTCTTTTTAAAGCCTTTAAAGAAAATCCTAGGCTTAAGATCCTGATCTTGTTAATGGAAAGAAACAAGAATTAGGGAGGCAGCATAGCTGGTAATTCACATTTTCATTTTTATGCAAACTTGTCTTTCCTGCAAGCATTATAATGATAATAAATGAAAGTTGTTTCCGATGTGGGAACGCGGCCACTCAGTGATGCTGTTAGCGCTGGGAGGTTGTGTGCAGACAACCTAATTGATCTATTCTCTGTGCCGCAGAAATCCCCTTCTTTGTCTCCTAAGTAGGCATTTGAAGAGGTGCTTTCACCTAATCTTTCGGACTTACCTGTCTTGAAACCTTACCACCTCTTGATGTTGAACTTCCGTGCTTCCTTGCTGCCTAAATTATCATGGGCTGCTGCATTTTTCAGCTTCTGTTTTGCTCTCCTGCATAATGGATCCCGAGGAATCTTCCTGGCAAGGGAAGAGCACAATTGGTAGCGGCCACCAAAGGATGGCACAGGGAAATTTATTTATTAATTATTCGTGGAGAGAACTGAAAATGCTGCCCTATTCCTTCCTTTCATACAGTCCTTTAACCTGTGTTTTTGGGGTGTGTTTGCAGTGTAAATTGCCTTCTGTACTAAGGGCAGGGAGGATCTGAACTGTGTGGTAGCCCTGGCAGTGGGCTGGGGGTTATTTCAGGGGTCTGCACCACAGCGTCCAAGGTCTGAAGACAAAAATTAACAGGATAACGAGCACTGCCATCACGATGTTTTCTCTTTAGGTATCCTTTGCTGTGTGAGGCAACTTCTGAGATTCAGGCTTTGTGTTGCCACGTCCAACACTGCACGTGGCAGCAGCGTGAGCTCACTGGTGAAAGTGAGCTATAATTTATTAGCCATACCAGGGGCTAATAAACTAGCTTCCCCTGCAGTTCCACAGGGTTTTGATGCATGATAGACGGCAAAGTTGCAACCCAAAGGGGTGTAACCACAGAACCAGGCCCTTGCTCGTGGAAACCCTTGTTTGTTAGAAGTTAAACCCTTTACATTCTTATTTTCTGGCATGAGATAAACGACTAAAAGACGTTCACCCTTGCTCTGACAGAAGTGAATTTTGGACACTACAAATTGCTTTCCTATGAGTGCTCTCTCTTGCTGCTACTCCTTCCTGTAATTACACTGACTTTGTTTGCCAGATGTTCGCTGACAACATTATACTGCCCTAGTCTGTTTTCCAGTTGCTTTATTTGTTCCTAGGACAACTCCTTTCTTGCCTTTTCTTTCGGGGAGGAAATAGACAAAGGGGGGGGGGGGGGGKGGRGGGGGGAGAAATCCTTTACAAATGTTTTAAAAGTGCAAAGACCGGGACAATGGATTTTGTGTCTAACTGAAACAATGAAAGTCCTGCACTTTAATCTCCTTAGCCCCAGGGGGGGTCTTCTAATTATTGCAGCTGTTGCACAGGCTTATGCATAGTGACGTCCTCCTCCCCATTCATCTCGGAGGCTCTTTCATGTCCATGAGCTCCTCACTGGAAACGGAGGAGCCTCCAGCTCTGAGAATACGTGAGGTTTACCTTGTGGATCAGGGCGAGGAGAACAAAGCATTCCCCGAGTTCCTTTCCAGGATTTACAAATGACCAAAGGCTCTTCTTTGGCTCCGCGAAATCCACTTTAAATTGGCTGGGATATTAACTCTTTAGTCCTGCCTTGTTCAGGTGTCACACGGGCCTGGCAGGGTGGGAAGGGCAGTGGTGCTTCCAACATGGAGAAAAAAGGGAGAAATGAGAAGTGAAATAGCCGGTTGTGGAAAATGCACTCATATGTTTAAGCAGCAGGAAGCTTTAAAAAAAAAATTCAACTTTAGAGAAATATGTTGCCATCCCTTCTAAGGCAACAAACCCTTTTGTGACTGCACTGAGAAGCAGAAACTCTTGTGCCCAGTTTGAAGTCATAGAGCATCACTTAAGCAGTCTTGGAAAAAAAAATTAAAGAGACAAATAATTCAAATTCGTACAAAATACATTTAAATTCAGATTGAAACAATAAACTGGATTAACAAATGGCTTCATATACTTGGGCATTTCTGACTCAGCATCAAAGGTGCTTTATTACAGAAACACCAATGTTATCAAAGAAAAGTTTTAAAATGTTTATGTTCGTTGTTTGTGAACGTTTATGTTCAAAAATAACATATAATAAAGCCAGATGCCCAGTTTGTGGATATTATTATGGGCTCATAGTTATGAAACAGGGTAAATATTTTATCTGCTCCTGTTGTGAGCTCTGTAAAAGTTGCCCATTTTTAAATTCTATGTCCAGAACACCAAGCAGGCCACCAGAGCTTGTGTTTTCATTTACTGCAGTACTACTAATATAGCAATGCTCATTCATACCAGCAGGTGTTCTGCTCACAGTGTCAGCCACTCTTACTAAATTCCGAATATATTTAAAGAAACACTTTTATGCATACTGCATGTTTAAAAAAAAAAATAGAAATCTCCAGATAATATTTTTTTTGTTATTTTAAGGTTTAAATGCCGATGCTGCCCAACTCTGTGCTGTGGGGTGGTTTAGCAGTGAGCCTGTGTGGAGCAGGGTGTCCCCCATCCACGCTGAAACACTCCTTTGGCTCCCAGCACAGGATGAAGATGCCCTTTGGAAGCTGTCCCTGTTCTCTGCTTGTTCTTGAAATCCGCCCAGAAGTTGCTTGGAGCGGTGTTGTGGGGCCTGGGCCAAATGATGCAGTGAAATAACCTAACAATTTAACACCCTTAATGGCTGAATTTCAGGCACCTGGAAAATTTAATGTAGTGATACAAACACAGCCATAATTTTCCGGGGTGTATTCTTCACTTGCCACTGTTGCCAAACAACACTTGGATCCATTTGAGGCTGAAATCACACTGTTGCCTGGAAGAAGCTGTTTCTGATGGGTTTTGTCAGTTCTTAAAGGTATTTTATGGGGATGCTGGTGGTCTGCAAGCTTCCAGTTAGTGGCTGCAGCTGGTGTGTGACTGCCTATGAAATGATGAAATATGGGGATTCCCAGCCTATCCTCTTTTATTTCTTGTTTCTCTGCAAGTAGCTTTGATAAAAAATGATGTCCAATGGCTGAGCGGCTTTCAGATAATATTTTCTATACTAATTTCTTAGTGAATCACGACAAGAAGAAAAATGTCTATTTTCTAGTTATTGGCCATATGTAGATTTTTGGTGACTGGCAAAATTTTACTGAATTTGTCTGGATGAGAAAAAGATTTCTAAATACACTGGAACATCTTGCATCAACAATCTTCTAAGTGACCTGTATTTCTACTTGTTTGTAAATTAGCAGACTTTCTCTGTCTTTCAAGAATGCTCTAACAGCAAAGACTTGTTGTAAAATTAATTATTGCTACAATATCACCGTTTTCCCAAACTGTGTTACAGTATGTTATTTCCTCATCATGAAGTAGTCCAGTAAAACCATCAGAGAAAAGGAACATTTTATGGTTTAGGGTTTTTTGTTTTGTTTTGTTTCCATTCTGTGGATGTTTTATGGTGTTGAAATGCTTCTGAGGATTTTAGAGCACAATAAGTGAGGTATTGCAAGGGACATGCCTTTGATGCTGAACTGTAAAAGACAGTGGTATTAAGGGGAAATGATTTTGCAAGGTGGAATGGCTGTTTCCTGCCACTTCAGTGCCCTTTACGGTTTGTTCTTGCTGTTGTCAAATTCAGTGGGAATTGTGTGTGTGTAGAAAACAGAATGTGGCTTCTAGACAGATCCTGTCTTAAACAAAACCATCTTCACTCCAGGCTTCCCTCCCCAAAGGTCTGACGTGCTCCAGAAGCTGCTGAAATTGTCAGGATCCTTTTCAGAACCAGAAAAACCCCAAATAAAAGCACACTTTGTTTTGTTTGTACCACTTGTAGGGCGTGCAGGAAAACATGGCTATGGAAAATTGACCAAAACCCATCTGTTGATAAACGCTATATTTGTAGCAATCTCTGATGTGTAGGAACACGCAACAGGCCCATCACTGATTAACAAATCTGCTCCAAAAAGCACTTTTTTGGGGGTATTTTGTCATTACTGGTAGCAGCCGCTAGAGGGGGAACATCATTTATACCGTAATACGTCTCTCAACTTTTTATACTATTTTTTCATTCTACCCACCTGTTTTCAGCATGGTGACCACACCTAGGTAAGGTTATGTGGTGTAGAGTGGTGCTGGCTGCAGAAACCACTCAAAATGTGCCACTAACAGGGTGGGTTTTTTTGCCTTCCCAGGTGTTGTGTTCCACTACCGAGCCGCCACGAGCAGGTACACCCTGAATTTCACGCAAGCCCACCAGACCTGCCGGGACAACGGCGCCGTCATGGCCAGCCCGGAGCAGCTGAAGGCAGCCTACGAGGATGGGTTTGAGCAGTGTGATGCTGGCTGGGTGTCTGACCAGACTGTCAGGTGAGGGTTTCAAAAGGCCCCTTCACGCTTTCCCCCAAAATTTGAGTGCCCCGGCTGCGCAGGCTTCAACTGCTGTCTTGCCATAATGAGAAATTTCCTGCCTTTCCAGGTATCCAATTAGACATCCGAGGGTTGGCTGCTTTGGAGATAAAATGGGAAAGAAAGGAGTCAGGACGTACGGGCGCCGCTTCCCCAACGAGACCTACGACGTTTATTGCTACGTGGAGCACATGGAAGGTGAGATGGGCCTGCAAAGCCTAAAGGGGCGCTGCAAGACATGAAAAGTGACTGGGGAGCCTAGCAGAGAAATAGGAAATTCCGTTTAAAATGAGTTTTGGCTGCCCTGAATCTGAAGGGGACTGCCGAATGGAGGGAACCTACAGTTTGTGGTCTTGCAGGTCTTAATTAAAGGCCAGTGTGGAGCCTACAAAGAGGCACTCAGGGTTAAAGCTGCCTATAGTTAGTGCAGGAGATCTCACAAAAGTTGCTGTTGAAGAGTCTTATTTTTTGAATGTTATATAAAAGTGTTTTCAAAGAAATGCATTTAGCGTTTGAGAAGCTATAAATGCTATATGTAAGTATATACAAAGATAGATATAGTGTATTGCTAACTGTATTACAGTTCATAAAGTGTGTAATTAAGTATTTTTATATGTCCATGACATAAAATTAGACAGATATTGACTTGCCATCTATGGTTAATAATATCTTTTTAGTAAGGGGTCATCTCAGATTCAGAAAGAAACAAAAGAGAAAAAAAAAAGTGTTGTTTCTGGATCTTGTTTAGTAAAATTATTACAGAAATACTTTGCAACCAGGACTAAAGTATATTTTCCACTTACTACAGTGCCCTGAGTGTGTCCCACTGCTTCTGTTTGACAGGTTTTTATTCCATTCCACTGTTCCTTTCTAAAAAAACCCTGGTAATTCCTAATTAAACATCCTCAGGGATGACCCTTAACTGTTATATATCTAATTTAGTGCTCTTGAAGTCAGCAAAACAATAAATCAGCCTTAGCTCTGAGCAAGCCTGACTTTGTAAGTGTACATATATTTTTAAAAAGCAATTCCAAAATGCAGGTGCTCAGTGTTTTTTGTAATCTGTTTTAGATAAGATATAGATTAGGTCATGCAAATTTTTCACCTGCTGGTGACTTATAGAGATTTTAGTCACTGAAATCAGTAAGTGTTTTGCTTTTAGTAGCTGAAGATCTGTCCTAGACAACTTGGAGATTTATGCAATACAAGCAACACAGGTATTGCGAAGCCTCCAGAAAATATAAGCTTGAGAACTTGAAGCTTGAATTTGAAAATTAAGTGACAGATTTTTTTTTAGTGCTTTTCCTTGTCTTAATTTTAGTTATGTCCCATTTATATCTGTCAGTGAGCAGCACCTGTGAACATCTGCAATTCAAGACATTTGATCATCCATCAGTCCTTGATGGGATTGGATTCTGAATCACCTCTAAATCAAGCTTTTAAATTCAGTTTGTGTTTTTCTGAGCTTATAAAAAGAAGTTTTGGTCAAAAAGCTAATCTGTATCATTCCTGGGTGAGGAAGAATCCCTTGTTCCTTTCACTCTTTAAGAACAGAGAAGTGTAACTAATACAGAGAAGATTATCCTGGGTGCATGTGAGACAGCAATTTCTCAGGGCCAAAAGTTCTCTCTAAACTTTCAAAAATAAATCTTAAAACATGTCAAAACGGAAGCATTTTTCACTGAGGCTGATGGTCTATGCTTGGAACAACCTGGAACCAGACTGCTGTGTGATTCAAAGAGGTTGCAGTGACTGTGCAGTCCTCACGGGTGAAAGTGCACAGGTCCTCAATTTCTCATGGACATTAATTGGTTCTTCCTTGTAATAAAATTTTGTTTACTGAGATTTATGACCTGGTTTCCCTCTCTGGATGCATCTACACTTCTGTCCTACTGTTGTGGGTGATGATCTGTTTAAATATATGCCCTGTGGCCTTTCAGCTGGACTGTGGTGATCTGCTTGCAAATGAAACACCCAGATTTTAACAAATATATAAGCTAGAGCACAATATTGCAGAGATTTGGTTTATTGTATTACATTCATTATATTGAACAAGTTTAATGCCAGATTATTATAATAGTTAGCCAAAGACACTCCCCAATTGGTTTTTTTTTCCCTTTTATTGTTGTTATTGGTTTTGTTTTGTTTGGTTGGGGCTCTTTTTTTTGGGTATTTTTGGTTGGTTGGTTCGTTCGTTTGTTGGTTTGTGTGTGTGTGTGAGAGAGATTTTATTTTTTCTCATTCTCTCAGAAGTTTTCAAATGATCAGGAATGTGACAACAACTTCTATGGCCTCCAGAAGGAGTTTATGGGTATAAGAAATAGAAACAGCATAGGTAGGTTCTGCTGACATGCAGAGAAGTTAAATTACTCAGTTTGGATGAGCAGAAACAGGCACATGCTAGGAAGAGAGTGCCACGTCATGGTGTAGTGCAGGATAAATCATTCCTCAGTGCCTTCACAAAACCTTGAGCCCCTGAGCCAGACTCCCTTTTTCAGGTGGGGCTGAGGAGCCAAGGTGGCTTTGTCTGTGTGAGAGGAGCAGTTTTTGTTAGGACAGAGGTTAATTTCAAATGAGGAAGAGCTTGTTAGAAGACACACAGCATCCGTGAGTTCATTCTTCAGAGCAACTCATCCACAGAAGATGGAAATTTGGACAGAACGTCAATGGAGTTATTGGAGAGTTGAACTAAACTAGATTGCTGTGTTGGTAGAAAACTTAGAGTTCAAGAATTAAGATTATGCCAAATTTATGATGGCCCTGTCCACCAAAGGCTGACCCTGCAAAGTTTGACCTTTAGCTCATAACTTAATTCATAGCAAAATGAATCCACGGTACTTAGGCTGTGCTTAAATACAACTTTTTCCCTGTGAATTTTAAAGCTCATATCTGTGTACCCCACTCTGATTCAGTGCCAAATCTATTAGACTTGCTTGCACTAAAGAGGGCCTTATTTGGAGGGTCTGTGCTGATGGAATGACTGTTCATGGCACAAGCTGGTGCCTGACTGATGATATAAAAATTTGGGCTATAGCGAGGATGTCACCATGGAAGTCATTGAACAGTTATTGGTCTGTTGGCTGCTATTGGTGTGTTACCCCAGAAGGCCATAAATGGTGGTGGGAACTCTTGCAATACATTTATAAATAAATGTGCATCGAATTTGCAGTACTAATTTGGGTATTTGCACTGAGGATTTGTAGGAGCAGCTCCATCTCAATTTTATTCCTTTTTGGCCGTATGGAATCAGGAAGTTAGCCAGAGACATGGATTTCTCCTTAAATTACAAACTATTAGCCTAAATTGAAACCAGTTATCTAGGCTAACCCTTACCATTTCCTTGTTCTGAGGAAAGCCAGAGAGATTAAAGACTGCACTATTCTAATTTAAATAGTATGAGTTTTGCTGCGATAGTCAGAAGAAAAACTATGGGAAGGATTGAAAATTTCTGAGCTCCTAGAGAAAAAAAAAAGAACCTGGGGGCAAAGTATCATTAAAAAGGTGCTGGGCATGGTCTCTCATTAGAAATTGTTTTACATTCCTCATATTTAATCTCATATTTCAGTGTACCAAGCACTAACAGAAACATTTAGGATACTTTTAACTGCAGGAGATGATTTGCTGTTAAAGAGTTTAATCTAAAGAGATTGAGCTGCAAAGGTTCGGGTGAGGCTCTCTTAACACCACCAGACGAGGGGGCGTCTCCTGTGGAATAATCCCTTGGATGGAGGTGGGTGGTGGGGGAGGAAGAGTTTGAATTCTTCAGACAAGGAGTGTGTGGGGTTATTTGACAGCGCTGCGGTGCCAGGGATGGAGATAAAACGCTCACCAAAGCCCACTGGTGGAGTGAGGGCCTGTGCTGAGCCCAAGCACAAGCCATGCCCATGAGGATTGTCTCCTGGCCAGACCCCCTCAGAACCCGCGTATGCTCTGCCGTGTGCAGACGGGGCACTCGCGCCAACAGAGTTATTTTCGGGGTGTCTGTGGGGAAGATTATACAGCCTGCCTTCCACGCACCATCTCCCCCCCCCCAACAGTGAGCACAGGCAAGAAGGATAAAAACCAAAACCAGATGTCCTTTGAATACTTTCCACCTACTCTCATGCGGTTTTGCTATTGTCAGGGGAATTTCTGTGAGAGTGATGGTCGTAATTAAAGGAGTCAGAGCCTAAAATGTGGCCTCAGGTGAGAAGTTGCTTCTGTGTTTTGGGCAGCTAAAGATCTTCTCTGGAGTCTATTCTGATTCTGGAGCAACAACTAGATTAGGTTTCAAAACTGGGACACAGAGAAAAGCATCTTTTTTTTCTGGTTCAGGGGCTGTGGTAGAGTTATGAGCCTTTCCATTATACTGGACACTTATCCAGCCTTGGATTCCGTGACATCATGCAGGGTTCCTGTCAAGAGGATTCCTGCTCAGCCAATGGGTTTGCACAGAACAGACTCAAGACATCCAGGAGAGTTTAGTTAAATAATTTCTGCTGTGCTTCAAAAGGAATCAACTGACTTGTTCTGATGTGCAAGAGAAAAAGACTTCTTCAGCTTGTGCAGCCTCCTGCTTTAAAGTTGAACCAAGCTGCTTAGATGGTTTTCCAGCCCTGCAGAGTGGTTTTGGTAATTAGTGACTTTGTTAAGGACACGTCTTTATCACCCTGGTGTGTCAGAGAACCAGCCCTGAACAGCACAGAAAGGAGGGGGACGTGGAAGTTCTTGGTCCTGAAGTCACAAGGCTTTAGTCCTCAAAGAGATGATGGCATTCCTTCTTGTTTGCACACTTGACTGTGTCCTAGGAATGAAGTTTTGAGCAGATTCCACATTTCTGAGGAAAAGAAAGTTGTGGAGGAAGTGTCTCATGCCTTTGACCTGCCAACCGGGTGGCTGTGACCAACCTATTATGTGGAGCAGTACTGGCAGGTTACAGGTGCAGGTGAGAAAATGCCCTTAGAATGCTCTGTATAACATCAGAAAATATGGCATTTTGTCACCTTTAGCCAGCTTTCATACCTGACCCAGGGCATCCTTATCGGCAGCTGTAGTCACAGAAACCAGGAATCCCAACACACCCGAGGGACATCTCTGCTTGATGAACTTGGTGGGTTCCATCTCTCAGAAACAAATTATAGGTCTGGAGTTCACCACAGGCATGTTTTGCTCAAAAAAAAAAAAAAAGAAGTGCCAAATCCTTAGTAGGAGATAGTTTTTCTTCTCCTTAAACAAAAACACCACTGAGGAGCTAAAACGAAAAGGCACTGGAACTTTGTTGCCTTGTTTTTATTTAAAATTGTGAGAGTTAAGCATTTCCTCCTGTGGGGAATGATTAGCTTGTTGTGTATTTAATATCCCTCTGCGCTTTCTGATGTCTGGCTTTAGATGACAGTGAAGGTTGTAGAACCTGAGCACCCAACCACAAGGCAAAGCTCATGGGCACCACATTCCAGATGGGACAGTAATCATCACAGAATCGTGGAATCACTAAGGCTGGGCAAGACTTTTGAGGTCATCAAGTCCAACCACCAACCCAGCACCACCCCCATGTTCACCATTAAACCATATCCTGGTGAAGGCTCCTGATTGTCTTAGAGTGCAAAATGGGGGAAAAGACTGAAAATATCACAAACCTGAGTATTTGTCATTCCCTCACATGAACTGGGTAACAACAGAGACATGGCACGGGTGCTTGACCAGTCACCGTCCACAGCAGTTGATTAAAGCACTCAGAAGGAGATTCCCTGGTTCCCTCCTAAGCTTCTCTGGAGTTTGGGGATAACCATTGAGACCACTGTAAAACTTCTGTCACAGACTTGCATGTGATCCCTTCACCTGGCAGGTGCAGGGGACTTCTACTGTGCCTGGCTCTGTGGTGTGTGAAGTTGTGGGGATGAGGCTCTGCTCTGGGATGAGAGCGCCACGTAGTCAGGCTCAAAGATCTCCTCTAGGAAGCAGCAGTCCACCAACCCCTTAACTTTCCTCTGTGTTTTCATCTTTTCATCTGCAGAAAAAGAACTTGCTGGGGAGGTCTGTGCTGGAGGGCTTGCATCCAGACCCTTTATGTCTACCCCAGACAACACAGGTGGTGTGCTGACCCCTGGCTTTGATTCTAGCCTGCCCTTCTTCCCACCTTGCTTTTCAGATGTGTGATTAATCACATTCACATCTACCAAGGTGCCCAGCTCACTGAGACATCTCTTGATGAGAGAAGGGGAACCAAAGCAATGAAACTTGCTATAAAATCAGCTGATAAGTCTTGTAGATCTTAAACTTTTTGGAGTTGTAGGTGAATCAGCTTTTGTCTTCAAGAGAAAACCTGACTTCTTCATCTGCCCTGATATTTTGGAAAGAGATGGAAGAAAGCACGACTTTCATCAGGTGTCTCTTTCGACCAAGCAAAACAAACACGTGTAAGAGGAAGATCCTGGGGATTCTTGGAGGGCTGTGACCGCTGAGGCTGCTCCATCAGCCTGAAGCTTGGTTTGGAAGGGGAGCCAGCAATAACACACGTTACATTATTGTCTGCAGCCTAAACGCTGCCACGTTCTGCACCCCACCCCCCTGGTACTGCAGGACCAGTTTTTCTTCCTCTGCTGGCCTAAGCCCTGGGCTTTGCCTGCGCAATATTGCTGAGTTGCTCAGGGTGTGCTCCAGCTATAAAAACATTGCACGTGGCTGTTCAACACATGCAGAATTGAGTTTGCCCTGCCTGGTGTTGGTGGCTATGTCGTTTGTTTGTCGAGCAGACGAGTTTTCCCTCTTAATTTCCTTGTTTTCAGTGTTTTGGCTGGGAAATTGAGGTGCTTCCAGTCATCATAATAAAAACACTGTAAGAGAGTGGCGGGATCAGTCCTCCCATTAAACATGGAAACCGCTGTGCTTTCAAAAACAGGAGTGAATCGTAGAGACTGCATGGATTAAATACATTTAATTAACTGCAGAATTACTTTTCTTGCTTTTTAGAGGAAAATTCTGTACGAGGCTCAAGTCCTGTTCTCTTTGATACTTTGAAGGAGTCAGGATGTTTCAGCCCCATACTGGAAGCGAATGGGCTCCAGAAACCCCAGGAAAAATCCCATATTTTTAATATTTTTTTTTGTAAGGTAGTTTTAGAAGATTGCAGAACAAACTTTTTAAAGTGTTTCTGGATTTATATATCGAGCAAGGCCTTTATTAAACTCTTTCTTTGTTTTCACATTTCATCCCAATAATTGTTATGCACATTAAATGCACATTTAAGCACACAGAATTTTAATCTATTTTCAAGCTGGAGAGACAAATTGAGGAGTCGTAGCTCCTAGAGTAAATTACTACTATTTGCCATCTGACTTTTGCCCATTACTTGCTCTTTTAAAAATAAGAATTGTGGAATCTTAGAAAAATGCTCTCTGACTAGAGCAGTTACAAGATGACATGTTTTAACATCTTTGCCCTTTATCTTATCGCTAGCATTCCTGAAATAAATGTGCATTTTCTTGGTATATGATGGAATTTTGCTGATTGCTCTGCTACCTTTTTGCCTTCTGTGTGAGGTTATTGTCACAAGTTATTGAATATACCATTTAGGTGGCAAATTCTTTGGATTTCACCTATTGGGTTGTTTTGGTTAAGATGTGTTTTTCCTTAATTATGTGGAGGGTTTAATTTTTTTTCCCTTTTAAAATTTTTTTTTTTTGTAAAATAACCCTGACAAAGATGGTGTCTGTATGACAGCAGCTGAATTTAAGGGATGAATGAAATAAGCCCATGTGGGGTCAGTAGAATGTGTTCAATTCAACAGAGAAAGAAGTGACACCCATCTTTTAAGTGGGCAGGATTATAACTATTGCAGGTACACGCATACTCCAAGGCAAATTTGAGGCAGAATTCTGCCTAGAAAGTACAGCTTGGATAAGTCAGTTCTCTGCAAAGTGACCTCTCTTAAAGAAGAGCCCTGCATTTTGAAATCTTACACCAAGACATAACCCCTCACTAATTTCTCTGCCTTAACTGAGTGCAGAGGACAGCTCAGAGGAATAAATAGCACTAGCTTTAACAATGTTGTGTACAAGCTCCATTTGGAGCCAGTGATCCAAATCACTTGATGGAAAAATTGCTTTTCTAGTAATCTTGCACCGTTTACCCATTTTCTTATGTATTCTATAAGTTTCTGTCAGAAGGGATTAGTTTTTGATCCATTTTTGTTTCCAGAAATCATGGCAATGCCTTGTTCTTCTTCACTTGTCTCACTTCCTCATCTAACTGGACTGATATCTGGTATATAATTGCAATTAATTTGCATTTTAACTGCTAATTTTTGTGTACATCATGGCTTCTGTGAGAGGGTCAGTGAACAGTCCTTGGAGAAGAGAGGGCTGCTCTGGAGAGGCCTTTCTTTGCTCCTTCACCTGTTTGATGGTGCTGCTTTTGGGACAGGACTGTGGGATAACTTGCACCCATCCCTCTGTGCTGGACGTGACACCAGAGCTGCCAGGCAGATGCAGGAGGATGTAACCAAAAATGCTCATTATCTGTGTGGTCTGAAGAGCTAAATGAGCCATTCTGAGGATGAATGGCTCTTTTTGCTTCCCTTATCTGTCCCTCTCCAATCGACACGCTCTGTCCCTCTACCTCCAAGCTGGGAGCGCCACAGAATGTGTATAAAGAAAGTTACGCTATGGGATTGGTGCTGCAGCTGTAATAACAAATCTGAGCCTCTACCTAGGAGCAAAAAGAAAGCTGGCACCTTGCCCCCTTTCACACTTGCGTGCCTTTCGGTCCCCAAACAAGCGTAATATTGATGTGAATGAAACTGCCCGGGGTGATGTAGTTTCTGTCTGCATTTTTCTGTGTTCCCTTCAGACCTGTGCAGGGGTGAGGCAGATTGCGTGGCCAGCGTGGAAAAGCGGTGCTTTCCTGCAACAGTGGCTGTTGTGTTCTGGCCTGCTGTGGCTGAGGGAGGGAATCACTGTCTTGCAATGCATGTTTTGAATTTGTGCTGTTGGTTTGAACACGCTCGTTTTCGGTCTGGTTGGTTTCACCTGAAGTCTAGGCAAAAACTGGAAAAGGGTCGGTTTACTGCTTCATTCCCAGGACATGAACATGAGAGGCTTGATTTTTCTTGAGTGTTTGGATGAATGAGGCAACAAAGACAACTGCACAATGGTGATTTACCTTGGAAGCAAAATATTAGACGTGCTATTTGCTTTGTTTTAGTTTCCAGCTGGATGGCTGTTACTTACAAACTGTTATTCCTTGGAAGGTGAACTATACTAACAACATTCTAGACTAATTCACCTTCTCCACACAAAGAGGGCTTTGTGCATGCAACATGTCTTGTGCATTTCCTCGCCTTTGTTTCCACATGGGGCAAGATGAAGACTGATGGAAGTCTGACATTAGAAGCTGCTCTAGAGCAGCCAGTGAAGAATATTTGCTATTGTTTGGGTGTTTGAAGCGAGATTCTAGCGATGGCTGAGAGGGCCAGGTAGGAGGCTTGCAGAAGTAGAAGATTTGCTTTACAGAAAAAGTAAATTCTGATGGACTGGACTTAATTGGTTCATTTGAGCTGCAAAATCTGCTCTAACAGGGGTCACAGGGGAGCCTCAGGGCTGCTGTTACCTCTGCTAGAGACCAAGAAAGGGACTCAGTGTCCAGCCACAGTATACTTCATGGCGTAAGGTTTGCTTATAAATGCTCATGCTTTGTGACGGTTTAACTGTCAAATTCAAGCCTGGAACATTTGGTTTACAACTATCTGATTATTTTTCTTTTTAAGGAAAAAAACCCCTCATGTTTTGGGAAAAAGCCCCAACCTTGCAGGACTCTGGGGGAGGGGCGGTCAGAACTGGTCTGGATTGATTGACGGTGAAACATGCTACTCAGCCTTTGCAATCTTTTTTTGTTTCCTCCTCCAGATGAAGTGGTCCACGTCACAGCCCCCGAGAAGTTCACCTTCGAGGAAGCTAGGGAGCTGTGCGAGGAGCGAGGCGGTGTCCTGGCTTCCGTGGGGAACCTCTACGTGGCCTGGAGGAACGGCTTTGACCAGTGTGACTACGGGTGGCTGGCGGACGGCAGCGTCCGGTACCCGGCCTCCGTGGCGCGGCCCCAGTGCGGCGGGGGTTTGCTCGGGGTGAGAACCCTGTATCGCTATGAGAACCAGACAGGCTTCCCTTACCCCGATAGCAAGTTTGATGCCTACTGCTACGAACGTAAGCATTTATTTTTTTTTCCAGTTGTGATTTCCAGCATGCTTGCCGCCAGAAGCGGTTCCTTTGGCGCGCGTCTTGTTTCGGTTCTTGCGGCGCGCGCGGGTTTTTAGAAACTAAACCGAATGTCTTAAAATAACATTGGCAGATGAAGACAGGCAGAGTTTCAAGGTAAGATTTCAGCCTGAGCAGTGTTTTTACACACCCACTGTCACCGTGAGCCTGTGGGTGCTCCATATTTTGATGCCTGAGTGCACCTTGGTATGTTTGCATCATGTCAATGGACACAAGACAGACATTCAAAGCCCACCTGGACATGTCACCTTCTCCAGGTGACTCTGCCTTGGCAGGGGGCTGGACTAGATCATCTTCAGAGGTCCCTTCCAACCACATTGATTCTGTGGTTCTGTGATAAGAACAGAAGAAATGTCCTAAAGGTGAATGATGGATGTTCTGTCTCCAGTGATGGCAGTAAGAGAAGCTGTTTACAGGCTGTGTGCAAGGATGGCCAATTTCAGGTGTCTGATATTCCAGTAATTTGGGGGCTATCTCTGGATTCCAGGCACATTGTCCCATCATATTCTTTCTCTTTCTTACTCAGTGTTTCATGGGCCAGTGGGTTGTCTACATTGCCTTTCTACTGCTGCTTGTTTCCCTTCTGATATTTTCGCAGGCACTTCAAGCACTTGCCACATTCACATGGTAGACTTGACCAATCTAAACCAGATGTCCTCCACACCTGTCAGCTTTCTTTTGGGGTCAAACATTCCCCTGTAACCTCATCTATCTTCAGTGCCAGCTGCCTGGCTCTGCTATTATGGTGCAACCTCTCCTTGCACAGGTTCCTGTTGTCCCAAAAGGTTCACCAGCTTCCCAGATGAATATCCTGAGACTTGAATTCCCTGAGACTTGCAGCCTCCTCGGCAGCACGGGGGGGTTGGACAGCTCAACAATTTTCCTGCAGGCCTCTCTGTCTGAGGAAGTTCCTTGTTGCAAATAGCACAACTGACATTAACTTTGTGTTGAGTTAAAAGTTCAGAACTTGGTCATTAACTATGAATATTTAGGTTTTTTGTACTCAGTCCAGTGTCTGTAACTCAGAGCTGCTTGAAATGTGCAGTTTGTACTGTCCCCATTTTTGTGGATGATGAACCTACTGCAGCTGCAGCTCTTTCCAGCTCAGGCACTGAAGACTCATTTATGAGCAAATCTTACTCTTTGAGAACAAATCCCGACATCTGCTGCAACATTACGGTCTGGCTGTTCTCAGACGCTGTTGGTTTGTTGTTTTAATTTTCCTTTATAGTTTGTGGGTATGATGTTCCAAAACTTTGAATGTGGAAATAGTCCTAATGGAACTGCTTACAGAAAAAAGGACTTAAGTTCAGGAGTCTGTGCTCTAATCTGCAGAGCAGCGTTTTGTCATATCACTCCTTCTGTTCCTACTCCAAATTGTTTATGACCTGTTTAAAGTGTTGTGGATAAAAAAGGCTTTAATGAGGGTGTATTTCATAAGTCCCTCTAAATGACTGGGGTAAGAACTGAACATTTGCCCTGTAACTAGTCTTTAGTTTGGACAAATTCCAACCTGCTGTTTGTTTTTGTGAATTTTGCCGCTTTCAAGCAAGATGTGCCTTTGCAATGTTCTTTCCAGAAGTTTTAGTTAGCACAGTTTGTGGTAATGTACCGTTTGTTCTAGAAGTGACCTCGATAGGTATTGGGTTGTTGCCTTTTATATAAAGGCTTTTCCTGCAAAGTCTTGCCCTTGGTATATAAAGAACAAATATTTCATCACTCTGCAACCCAGGAATAGACAGTCCAGGACTATCAAACCTTTTACGAGAGAAAATAAGACTAAACAGAACCAAAACAATTTGGTAGAGACTGAGCAGCTCTCTAGCACTTTTAATTACAAACAACAGTATATCAGAATTAATTAAAAACTGCTAGCTAGAGGACTCAGGTTTTGCCAGATACATCTAGTTTTTTTTGTAGTGAAATGCAGGGGTGTCACCCTCCTTCAGGGTGCCTGTCTGCTGCACATTCCAGAAGATACTGAAAGCTCTCTCTCCCTCTCAGAAGGTGCTTGGGATCTCACAGGAGCCAGCTGTGACTCCTCACTGCTTTTCCTAAAAGATTTATGCAAGTGGTGAGTAATGAGACTCCCTGCCCAGCATCTTGGTCCTCCACATCTCAAGCAGCTGCCTGGTGCAGTGGCTTTAGAGTGAGTCACTCTCTCCCACTGGGGCCTTGGAGCCAGTCCCTTCTTTGGGGCAGGAAAAGGGAGAGGATAAAAAAAAATGGCTCTGCTTGAGAGCAGAAGGCTTGAATTTAAGCCCTTTGTTTCAAATCATCTTTTGTCTGGAAGTTTCTTCTGAGACTTCCCATTATCTCAGTTTCAAAGTTGCAGCCCGTCACAAAATCCACTGTCCCCCAGCTCTGAGTGCTTTGGGGTTGACATGAAGCTTTCACACAGTGATTCCCACAACAAAAGTGTCCTGGCCATGATGCCTTTTCCCGATCTTAAAATCAAGAGTCAAGCACGGTTAGAAGGGGAAAAAGGGATTTTACCTTGGTATTTATTTTAAGAATCCTTGGGTGCACCACATCCAGGTCGAATGCATCTCAGAGCACACTGCAATGCACCAACAATAGATCTGGTATATCATTATAGGTGTTGCTAATTAGCATATCTATCAATTCCCCAATGAGAGGCTCGAGTGAGCCCCCCTCCCCAAGGAACCTTCCCCTGGTTGGTTCTATCTCAGTTTACAAAATGTGTTCTGGAGAGGACCTTGGGGCCTGGGGCACTCTGATCCCTAACTACGAAGCTTCTGAAATGTTGAGTCTCCCAGTTTGACAAACAAGGCCAAGAATGTTGGCAAAAAGCACTAAGGATACAGAAGTTGTAAACAGGTATAAAAGGGGTATAAAAGAAAAGGCAAAAAATCTTTGTGGCATCACCCAAGACCTGGGCTCTGGGTGTAACCCCAGCCCCCTGCTCACAGCCCTCAGTGTGTGTCTCACACCACATTTCTGTGTCTCCCTCCTCACCTGGGCTCGTGGTCACACCACAGCAGGGCTGTGCCACACCAGGCAGCTGTTTCAGTCATCACAAAGACAAACTGTGCATTTCGGAAAGGGGACCTCTCCTTCTTCATCCCTGCTCAGGCTCCTCACCCCTGCTTCGTGATTATGAGTCTCTCTGGTGGAAAGTCTCAAAATATTAATTTTAATTTGCGGTTTAAAGAAACCTCAATCCATATTTTGGGCATTTTGCTTGCTTTTAAAGAGAAATCGTATTTATTGAAATAAATGAAAAACTCAGGGAGTAAATTCAATTTAAAATTGATATTCACTAGTTTCAGTAAAGCAGCCAACCTGGACAACTTTTAAAGTACAGTTAAGTTCAGGATTTTAACTTCAGCAGTGTTCTGGTTACAAAATTACATTGCATGAAGTGTCTTGACTTTATGAAAATAAGAGTGGCGCAGACTAATAATACATGATTTAAAATCAAAAAGTCTTGTTAAAAACTCCTGAAACTTTCTCCCCTTTGATCACAAGTGCTTTTCACTCTTCAGAAACCACATGGGTCTAAGTTTCTGAAACATTATCTGCGTGTTTCATTTCATCCCTCCAAGGCTTTTGCCAGACCTTTTATTTCTTTTTTTTTTCTTTTTTTTTCTTTTTTTTCTTTTTTTTCTTTTTTTTTTTTTTTTTTNTTTTTTTTTTCTTTTTTTTTCTTTTTTTTCTTTTTTTTCTTTTTTTTTTTTTTTTTTGTCTCTGAGAGATACCTAATCATGTATCTGATGGAGTCTGAAAAGGCTTCAGATTAGACACATGATTAAGTACTTGCAGCTCCTTGGAGGCCATCATCAGAGGGGAAGTTTTTCAAGTGTTAAAATTGTTAACATATTGGACTTATATTAACATGTTTAAAGTAAAAAGAAAAAATAGAACAGCTGTTGCTGCGCACTTATGCTAATTTATAAGAGATTAAACCATTTCATCATTAAAAAATCCTTTTTAATAGATACATAATTAATAATTAGTTCTTGCGGAGAGCTGGAGGGGATTTATTTAATCCCATACTTCAGCCTCCCAGTGTCTCCAGGCCTAATTCACTGGATTTTGTAGAAATCTTGTCACAGACTTCAGCTGACTTTGGATGGGCCTTTTCATCCCACAGCATCTGTAGAACAAACTTCTCTCCAGAAATGTGCTAATCAAGATGAATGCATGTTTTTAACTTACATACCTGCAACACAGCTGAACTTGATGAGCCTCGTACACAGAGGTGGTTGAATTTTTGAAACATAAATCCCCTTTTTGCTGAGAAACACTGATTTATTAAAGCCGAATTCTTTCATAGACCTGTATTGATTTTGGCGAATCTTTCAGCAAAACATTTTTTATTTGACTCAAAACACGTGTTGACCGTTTCGCTCTGGATTTGTCCATTCTCTTTCCCATTTTCCTCTCTCATTTTGACTTTGTTTCATGCACCTTTATTGCTTCTCCTTGGTTATACCACTTTGGTTTGGCATTGCGATTCAATTTTAGCTGGAGATTGGAAAGTTCCAATTCCTGGGACGGTGTTGCCATGTGTGTTCTTCGGGAATGGACTCCACACTGCTTTGATTGTTTCAATACAGCCCCATCAAGAGCGGATCCAAGCCTGCCACTGTTTGGGACTGAGGGCCTCTTGCTTTGATGCTTCATCCATCTAAAGCTCAAAATCAGAGCACGATTTCACAGAAGAAATAGAGGAAATTATGACCTTCACAGAGTTGTGAGGCATCCTACAGCAGGACCCGCCACGATTGCAGGCTCTGCCTCAGGAAACATCCACAGTGCTCCTCTTGTCCAGCAGCAGGAAGGATAAAGACTTTTAGGCACAGCTCGAAAGCTGGCAGGAGAAACGTTGTCTTCCCCTTCTGCTGCATGTGACTTAGCTTGGAAAACCTTGAATAGCTGGGCAGCTCTGTCCTTCTCCACAGCAACCGTCAGTAGCTGCGTGTCCCAGCTATTTCCTGGATGAGGGAATTATTTCCAGCCTGATGTCAGGGGCTGTGTTACGGGAGATCTGTGGATTTCTGATCAGTTTGGGAATGGACACAGAATAATGAAGACATAGGGCGTGGCGACGCCCGAGGAGCAACACTGCCGATCTGAAGGGGAAAAAAAAAACGAAAAGAAATTTATCTCAGAAGAAGCACAGTACAGTGCTGGGCATAATAAATACAGTGTGCTCCAGCATTTCACAGTCCAGTATCAGCATGGGCAAATGCCTTTGGGCAGGAGAGGATCCCAAGGTCAGGGCACTGACCACAGGGTGTGCAGGGCTGCTGGCTCTGCTCAGGCTGCTTCTCTGAGGAGGTGAAGCTGTGCAAAGAGATTACCCCTGGATAACAGCTGTGCAGCCTTTTATTGTTTTCCTAGGAAGGTAGATTTCTGTGCTTCTCTCAGATATGCAGTTTATCAAGACCTGCATAGCTGCAGAGATCCCCAGTAATTTCTTGGACCAGGTGTGGCCGTAATAAATCCCTGCCTCTCTCTGCTGGGCTCATGGTGACAAGCACATGCCACAGAGGCTGCACACACCGACAGATCCCTGCAGCTTCCTCACCCCACTCTGCCTCAGGGCTTTGAGAGCTCAGTCACGCCACGCTGAAAACTGCAAGAAGATCTCAATCCAGTCCAAATCAGCCTGTGTTGTACATCTCAGCTGTATCTCACCCTGAGAAGGAGGGGAAGGACGTGGTGGCTGAGGGCAGCTCAACATTCTAAATGCTGCATAAAGTAAGAACAGAGAGAACCTGATTTATCAACCTGACTGATGTACGTGGAGCAGCTTTTTGGAGCACCAGGAGGTGAAGCCTGCAGAGGAGATGCTTCTTTTGCCAGAGCAAGTGAACTTGCATTCACCTGAGCCATTTGAAACTGGCTGCTTTAAGAACAACCTCCAAGTGCAAACAGTGTGGCCAGAGGGAGAGAGGAAAGAGAAGAAGACACAGCTGGAGGCATCTTCCTTTCATTGCCTCAGGTCAGGTAACGAGGATAGGATCAGGAGCAACCATGTGAAGGAGTGGAAGATCCAGCCCTCCAAGTGTTCAAGTGCAGAAAAGATGGATTGATTTTGCTCTTTGTCACCTTTGCTCCATTACTGCTGTGGGGCCTGGGTATCTCCCATGCCACACAGGGGTGATTTCCCTCCTTGCACACCAGGTGGGGGGAGCAAAGCAGCAAGAATTCTGCTGTCAGTTCTTACGCGAGTGACAATCTTGGCCCTTTTTGTTCTTCAATTGTTTTTTTTGCGGTCACGAAGCAAAGATTATTGCTTTAATTTGGTGCTGGGTTACACATTTAATTAGGAAGAGCTGACTAAAGAGGCTTGCTGATTTTTGGGGGTTTTTTTGTCCTCTTTGGCGGTTTTATAATAAATAATGTGGAAAAAGAAATGCTTTTTTGCTATTGTTCTTTTGTGGATAGATTGGCAGGTTATAATTTGTTCACCGAACTGAACTTGCATGTGGGGAAACCAGGAGATAACGTAACATATCTTTCCCCCTTCAACCATATGACTTCAGAAGTTATGAAATAGCAAGTGGTTTTACTTAAGAGTGTTTGTGTTCACAGAGCTAAAAGAGCTGCTGCCTCTGCTGTTAGCTGGAACAAAAGACCTTGGGCAGTGGTGTGAAGGGGATGCAAAACTTTTCATTTTAAGTTTTTCTTGCAATAAGACAGACTGATAGCTTTCAAATTTCTGGTTTTTTAAAGAATTCCGTTGGTTTTCTCTGATATGGCACATGCTTTGTAAGCAGGAGCAGGTGCTGCATTCAGATTTTCATATTTTTCTCACAACTTTTGGCTTTTGATTTCAACGTCAAAGCAGAGTGTAGGTAAGTGGGGGTCTACACCTGGAGTTACAGAGAAATTCTTACAGCTGCACTGTCAGATTTTGAATTCTGCTACCAAAAGTCTCATTATTTATGAGCAAAATCCCACATCCCCTGTGCACCACTGCTTCTGGAAAGGCGTGAATGAGCAGGTACTGGATCAGTGCCCTAATCAGAGGTTTTTCACTCAGTCTGACTCGGAGCACCAATTTTTTTTTTAAACTTTTTTTTTTTTTTTTAATCTGTTCTTAATCTTAGACTTGTTCAGGTTGGAAGGTTCTGCCAGTAATTTAAACTCCAGCTGGCAAAACTTTTGGACTCAAGGGAACATTCAAGACTGTCCTCTCTGCCAGGGTTGGTAGCAGGGAAGGAATAGACACCAAGAAGAAACTTCACAAATTAACATATAAAAATATGTAAAAATTAAGCAGAGTAGCTCTCTGCATAGGCATTGTGCTCAAATCGGGCTCGAAGATTTCAAACATTGATTTTGACTGCCTCAACATTACTTATATTTTGTAATAATTTATTTTGGCTGTAATTCACAGGAAGAATTCACTGTTTCCAGCTTTTGTTCCAATTTAAAACAATTTTTTGTTGTTTTGGCTGTTAGCAATGACTCAAAACAATCTCTGTCTATAGGATCTATGTTCTTCCAGGTTCTTAGGTACATACCTAAATGTAAACAGATAAACAATATTTCTGAGTGCAGAAAAACTGCTCAGGTGGTTCAAGTTAGGTACATGGGTAAATCTGGTGATGTTGAAAAAGTATCTATATAAATTATAATACATATAATTTTTAAAATAAGCATTTCTCCTCCATAAAGTATGCTAATACATCCCAAAATTATTATTAATTAGGTAGAACATACTAAAATCCTTATCTGGTAATTGCAAAGTTAAACCATGTCTGAAGTTGTGCAGTTTGATTTCTTTGAAAAAATTATAAGTTTCAATATTGCTCCATAATTGTGAATCCTTGTTTAAACCATGGTGGGAAATAAGGGGAAGAATATGCTGTACAGTAAAAGCATAAAAGAAATAAATAGAGAGTGAAAAAGTATAGTATCTCTGCAAAGTCATACAGTCCTTCCAAAATCAGCTTCATGCATGTTGTTCAATGTAGAAGGAATTGATTAAAAAGGGGAAAAAAAAGATAGTCTTTGATACGAGCAGCTGTTGGTGAGATAATTTGCTTTCTTGCTGCTAATATGTTCATGAATTTTATTAGGAAAATCTGCCTCATGTCTTGAACCAGAAGGAGGACAAAGGAGATAGCATATTGCACGCATGATGCAAGGAGTACAGTAATGCAAAACATCTGGGTGGAGTGGAGGACAGCTCAAACTGGTGTTGTCTATTAAAAAAGCAACCTTCCCTTTGTTTATTTTTTTATTTTCACAGAAAAAAAAAAAATATTACGTGGGTAGATTTCTCATTGAAGAAGCTCTGTCGGGTTTTTTTTATCCACTCGAAGAAGTTTGCAGTCCTGAATGATCTGAGTGAAAAAACTTATCTGTAATTTTTTTTGACAACGTGACTTTAGAGGCCCTCCAGTTGATTTTAACCACAGCTGAACTGCACACAGTTTCCATGGGAGAAAATCTTGCTGTTTATTGATAAACTCTTAAAAAATATGGGCTTTACTTATAACACTCTATAAAGAGAATATTTATTGATTCAGTTATTAATGTAAGCAAACCAAATATGCTTGGTGTTTTTTCAGGTTGGCATAATAAATGTGTACCTATTCTGTCGAATCATTAGCAGATAATAAGTCATGAACAATAAATATCTGCATCCCAGGCATAAATATGTGAAGTCTTGGGACTTCCAAGCATTTCTTGGAAATTTGGAAGCTGTTTGTAAGTAGTTGTGAGTGAGTGAGTGTACACAATTTCCCAGCAGCGATGAAATAAAGTTACCTTTTTTTTCCACAGATTTAAAAAAATGTATCCACATTGCCCTCATTTTTGTCTAGCTCTGTTAGAGGGTATTACGTTTTCATATTTGTTCATATTTGTTCTGATGGTCACTCAAAGTACGGCATCTGGGGCCTGAGTGAGTGTTTACGTTGGCTGCAAAGCCAGTTCCATCCACATTAAGGAAACTGATCCTGTGATTAGAAAGGAGAGTTTGAGACTTTGCTGCCTCCTTTCCATTTTGCCATTAAAAAATAAAAAAAATTGAAAAAACAGCAATTGAGGAAAGTTGGCGAATTCTTTGGTAGAGATTTAACAGCCACCGCTCAGCAGCGCACACCACTTGTGTGCGCCCTTCATTTCCCAAGCTGTGAAGCAAAACTTATGTGGTTTAAACCAGCCCCATGCAAGTAGAGAGGGGAGGAAGAATTGGCAAGAATTCATTGATTATTGATTGTGTGGGCACTGTCTCGCAGATTGAAAACAAGCAACAAACACCCACTCTAGGGTGTGGAACCCCAAACACAAAAATCTCTCTTGTTCAGGCTGTGCTTTGCTTCGTGGTGTTACAAGAACTTTACTCCTTCTCTCTCAACTGAATGTTTTAACTTAAAATAAATAAATAAGTAAATAGATTATATATGTGTATATATATATATATATATATGTAGCTAAGTCCTCTTTGTAAAACCACGAAGTTTTAACATGTGGTAGAGAAAAGAATCTGTTCCCTTTTTTCTGCTGGCAGAGAACACCACCACTTCTAAACACAGCAACGTCATATTTTCTTGCCCTCACAATTTCCTTTTCACTTTCACTTCTCATTGAGGAAAGCTGAAATATGAACCCTTTTACCTCATTTTCCTACTCTGCAATTCTACCCGTTCTTCTACCATCCTCTGACCAGCCTTCCTGCTTCAGGGTGAATCGAACGCGTCTCTTGAAACGGCAGCATCTTCAAATCTGAGTGTGTGAATCTGAACAAATATTTGTGTGACCCTGACTTCCATATGCGGAATTCACACCTGCAGCTATCAAAGGGGCACCTCATCAGTCATGGGTGTGTGAGAAGGTCTGATTTGTGCAAGCATACTGCTTATGCCTGAGTAAAAAATGTAAAATAATGTGTTTTGATTTCTGCGTGTGAGGGGAAGAGACTTGGTTGCTCTATTACAAGCTAAGCAAGATTTTGTTTTGCCAGAAGTTCTAGATGTAGTCGTGTCTGTCTGGTAAGCAGTGACTGTTTAATGCATTCTTCGTATGCTTAGTGTGATTTAAAAATTATATTTTGCTCTTTATTTGCATCCTTATAAGGCTTTTGATTCTCAGTCCCTTGGCAGTTAACAGCTCTGGTTTAAGACATTCACATCTTCCACCCATTACACAAGGGCTCCCTTTGCCCTTCTGAAGATTACTGACCTGGAAGAACTGCCAGAAGGGAAGATGGTTCCAACCTTGGCTTTTCCTGAGGAAAACCTGTTTTTTGCGCACTCACCTTTTTCAGGAATTTAAAATCTGCTGACAGACCTTCCAGTGCTGGCACACATTTCCTCCTCTCCAAATGGCACGGAAAGGAGCAAGGCCACCAGGTTCTTTAGAACATCACAGTTTGGTTCACTGGAAGGACCTTTCTTTGTGCCTGCTGTTCATCTAGGATAGCAGCTCCCTCACCTTTCCTGTCATCCAGAGGGTTCAACACTTTGCCTTTGCATGTTCAGCACTCCCATGGAGGCATTTCTGTGTGTGGAGGAGTTTCAGACGTGCATCTTTGAAGTGTTTTCCAAAGATCAACATCATTTTAGTATTATTAAGTTTATGATCTTATGGTTCACCCTTCTCACCTTTCCCCACAATAAATTTCTCCCAGAGTAATTTAAAGGGAGGGCATCAGCAGTATTTTCTGGTGGCATGCTTGATCCTGCTGCTTAAGCACACTCTCACTGCAGTGAGGGTTCCTTTTTGCAGCTTGTAATTATGTGCTGAAAATAAAGTAAAACATCATTTAACTCCCTTTATGCTTCTGAGCTGGATGCTGCATCAAGCTTTGAAGAAAACCCACAGGTTTGCAGCTCTACTCATTTGTGACACCTTGAAATAAACTTTTACATCCCCATATCAGTACCTGGCTGGCTGATGGTCACTCACATAACGCAAGAACTTCTAGGGGTAATTATATAAATGACAAATATGAAGAATATTGCTACTTTTTTCACTTCATCTGACTTTAAGTTAGACGTTCTGCAGCTTTACAATGTGTTATTGCATGTCATTCAAGGCTGTAAACAACCACCTAAAGCCTTTGGACTTTACACTTATTTTTCAGCGTGGCATTTAGGTTTTGTTGCGAACATTCAAAATATGAGTTTAAATAATTACTGTACTGACTGCGCTTTTTTTTTTTCCTTTCCTTTTTAAGCTAAAAAAGTCACAACAGAGCCTACGACTGTTGAGCCTGTGACGTCCTTGAGAACTGACAGCGTGAAATCGTCACCCGCTGGAGCTCCTCTCGAACCTCCCATCTCTGAGACTCTGATAACTGAAGCGCCTGCCACCCAAACTGTTCCTTTGGAGGAGACAACCCCAGAGTCCGAAGAAGACACAGAAATGACTACTGATGTGGCTGAGGAGAAAAGGGAGATGGAGGTGCTTATGGAGAACATTCCGCTAACCACCCTTCTACCTCAGACTGTCACCGACGGCGAAATATTCACTTATGACACACTGGGAAGGACTGAATACGATGTCTCAGCCAGGCTCACAGAGGCCACGTCCCCAGCTTTGGAACTGGACCACACTTACTCTGAAGCAGAGTTGCCCGAGGAACAAGGTAGGTCTGAAAGCATTGAGGACGCTTTCTTGACCTCTGTAATTTTTCAGGATAGCACAGCTGTAGCTAAGAGTTCCACTGGTTTTTGGGAAGACACTGAAACAGGAGATGCAGAAAAGCATGATGCTGATAATCAGACTGAACAGATAGAAGTGGGTCCTCTGAGGACAGCTACAGATAGCTTCTTACAGACCTCTCGGAGGGAGTCTGCCAAGACAGGGACTTCAGATTCATTGACGAAAGAGAGTGTGTCTCACGGTGCCCACCTCACAAATGCACCCACAAAAAAATCCATGGAGGCAAAATCTGACAAGAACCTTACAACTGTTGTGATCCCTAAAGCTTTGCTCACCGATGAGTCCAGCCTTGCTGCAGAGGGGGAAGGCAGTGAGAGCAAGCACACTGCTGTGCCTGGCACACGTTCTGGCGTGGCTACTGGTCATGCCCCAGGATCAGAAGTGCCTGCTGCATCAGAGACACTCCTGGAGGAGCACACAGTAACCACTGGACAGTTTTCTGCAGTGAAAGAGTCAACGCCGTGGGTTAAATTTAGCTCTGCGACAGTGTTTGACAGCGAGGCCTCGGCTCAAGGGAGCAGAGAGGACGTGAGGGACGTGCAGCCCACCGTGGCATCTGGAACACCTGTATCCTTTTCTGTGTCAGCTGCTGATCAAACAGAATCCGAGGCCATCTCAGGAAGCACAGATTCCCCATCAAGCTCTGGAGAAGGCACCATGTCTCTTATCCCCTTGTCTCAGCAGACAGAAACATCAGCTGTCTTAGAGGGGCAGGAGAAAACAAAGCAGCCAGAAACGAGGACAACGGATGTGAAGGTCCCTCATTCCACAGCTGTCGTTCCTCCTTGTGTTACAGCAAAATCTGAGGGATGTTCTGCAAGGGAGAAGATCACACAGGCCCCTCCAGGCTCTGGCACTTGGCTGCCAACAGATAAAGAGGACGGGTATATGACAGAAGAGTCATCTCACACTGAAGGAGTGATTGAGTTTGGGACAGAGGATGGCTTCTCTGGAATGGAGCTTACGTCATCTCCAGGGCACATTGCAGAATCCACAGTGCACCCAGGAGCTCCAATTTCAGCAGCCACAGATGAAACTGAGACGAGCACAGGGCCAGCGGAGACCACAAGGGATGAAGAAGTGGTATCAGCTGATTTTGGTCAGAGTAGAGACGCTACAAGTGTCTCCCACACGAGCAGCTCTTTGGATTCGGAAATGACCACAGTATCCAAAATACCAGTGGAAGGAAGTAGTGCAACCATAGGGTCTTTTAGCTCCTTCAGTGTAACTGTATTGCCAAGTGCTGTGCCCACAGCCGTGGGGATAACTGAGCATGAAGGAGATGAGACATCAGGGGCAAAGGGAACTGTTATATTTACAGATGTAACAAAGGTAGATACTGCAGTTCCACAGAAGGAGTATGATGCTTCCCTAGTTCCAGTTACTGTAGAGAGTGAGGTCACTAGAGATATGCCAATTACTGATCAGACTCCTTTTGATGATATCTTTCATACAGAAGCAACAGAAACAACTGCAAAAGATAGCAAGGTGTTCCCAGAGGAACTCTCCACACAGGACCGAGGTCTGGAACCAGGAACTTCCACAGAGCCCACGCTTTCTGTGACATCTGCACACGAACCAGAGATGTCACCAGGATCTGAATCTCCTCAAACAGCAGTTCAGGAGACGCAGGATGAGACAGGCTCAGCTTATGATGAGACATACCCAGCAACAGAGGTACCAGTGCCCGCAGTGTCGTTCACAGACCGCGGAGGAGTTCTGGGACCTGTGGAAACCAGCACCTGGCTGCACCTCACGGTGACTCCGAAAGCTGAAACTGCTCCTGACCGAGATGAGGAGGTCACTGAGGTGATGCCCATAACTGCTGGAACTGAAGCAAAGTCACAGGGCAGCCCAGGAGCCCCCATCAGGGAGGAGGACGGTGATGTGGTGAGCTGGGATTCTCTGCCACCCTCTCACACAATGGCAGCAGGACGTTCCACTGTGGAAAGCATCACTCACCTGACTCTGGGAGCTTCTCCAAGCCACGCTACAGAAGGTTCAGGAATGACTACAGAGCCTGAGGAAATCAAGCCAGCTGTATTTGCAGCTACTGCAACAGATAAGGCGACGGTTCTCAGCAGCGTCACACCACCTTCCACTGGTGCTGTAGACAAAATTCAGCCCACATCCGCAACCAAACCTTTTGTCACTCAAAAGTCTCCACGCATCATTCCCGAGGAAGAAGAGGAGGTAACAAGCCATGACATCATCATAATTGATGAATCTGTTTCTCCCAGTAAAGACACTGCTGAGGATGATCTGCCGGGAAAGATGCTAGAGCCTGAAATCGATAAGGAGTATTTCACAGCGTCAACTGCTACGGCAGTGGCACGACCTACTGCTCCACCTCAAGTGAAGGAGGCCACAGAGGCCCTGCAACCTCAGGAGGTGTCCCCTTCTACTTCACACCCCGATAATGACATAAGATTGTATGTTATTCAAATCACAGGCAATGACACAGGTAAGATTTTGCCTTTTAGACCCGCAGTCCATCAGAGTGGACAGTTTGTCATGACAAACAGGTGTGCTTTAGAGTATGCCGGAGATGTTTCTTGGATCACTGAAGGATGCAAAGTACCACTTTTGTCTAGACAGCAACTTGCTGAATATTGGTAGGTCTATTTTTCTGTCTGTTAACAGCCCCTCAGAAATGTGTTTTATATACGCTGTGTGGTAAGAATAATTTCTATGTAGAGAATGAATATGAAAATGTTTTGTTTCTTTTTAAAAGTCATGATGGCTACAGTCCAGTTTTCTTTTTTAATGCTGTCAAGTCACCGATTTAACTCCAGCTGTCTGTGAAACAAGCATTTTAATTTCACAGCTTCCATTCCATGCATTACTAGTCCTAAATGAAGCACTAGATTATTTTAACATTCCATTGGTCTGTAGCGATTAACAATGCCATGTACAGTGTAGTCAGCTAAAAAATGGTTAAAGCACTCTACTGCCTCCTGTGATTTGGAGGAATGGGGTTTTTTTAATGTTTTTATAGCATATCATAGCATTTTGGAAATCCATCTTAACGAATATGTGGTGCAAATTGATGCAATTTTTAGTTCCGCCACATTTTTTAGCTGATGGTTCTGTACATGTGTATGTAGCTTCAATTCCATGGGTATCCAGAACAGAAACTTCTACAGTAGCAATGAACTGTTGGGGTTGATGACGAATATATCTCCACAATGCAGATGCTGAAGGGTGTGCAGTTTTACAGTAAAGAAGTCTGCCAACTGACTACTACTTGAGATGTCATGGTAAAGCTTTATGTTTTAAAATGGAAAGTAAAGGAGCTGACAAGCAGTACAAGGCACAGAATTTCTGTTAGGTTCAATGTTTTATTGTGTTTAATTATCTTATAGTTGTATAATAATTATTTTATTCTTTCGAAGGAACGCAGTAAAGAGTGGATTTTTTTTGGTCTTATATACCTTACCTACATGCATAGCTTTTGAATGGTTGTGTCAGAAACTGTTTTCTCTTTGGTTCTCGGCCGTAACCTCCGTGCCTCTGAAGAACTCATCCAGCAGAATTCATAATTTATGGGAGTCTTTTGGATGGTTTTGTCAGGTTTGTGCTTGGTAGGGTTCCATTCAAAAATCAAAAGCCAGTAGTGTTTTTTTTTCCTTGAGATGTGCTGTATCCTGGTTGGACATTTCAAACCTTGGCTTGGTATCTTTTCTCACATTATGCTTATTATCCTACTTTATATTTACAGGATGCAAATCTGCACAAATTGTGTCAATAGTAGCTTAGCCTTCTGTTTCAGAAAATGGTAGTTCTGAAACTTTTGTTTCTGTGGTATAGTATCATTATTTTGTCTTCATGTATTACCAGTGTCTTGAGAGTCTCCATTAAATGATACAAGTCCAGTAAGCCAGAGCAGAAGGGTAATTCCTGAAGACAAGATTTAACCCACATATTAAGTCCTTTTGTACCTGTGGAAATTCACTTAATTTGACTTCAAAATGAGTAGCTGGACTAGGTAGTAGTGACCTTGCTTTTCCTATTAGATTTCTGAGTTATGCTGCAGTTTATTGCATACAGGAGAGTGGGTTGTGCTGGGTGAGCTGTGTGTTCCAGGTGGTGGAAAGAAGTAGGATGGTTTGGAAGGCTGTGGATGTAGGAGATTTCTCTGCCCATGCATCAGAGAGTGTCTCATTGTACACATTTTTTTTTTTTCAGGATAGTATGGGTACTGTGAATCTTTAAATTAGGATTTGGTTCAAAGTGGATTATCTAAAGGACTCTTCCATAGCTGCTCTTACTCTGCCTTGGGTGATCAGGTCTTTAAGACAAACTTTCTTCAGGATTTGTTTTCTTCACCTTCACGAACTTTCAAAGCTGTGCATGCATTTCCCAGGTACAGATGTGCATATGTGTCAGGGTGTTTGTAAGCAGACTTAAAATTATACATCCTTAAAAATCTGCTTTTAAGAATTATTTAGTCTGTGAGGAGAGAAAAAAAAAAGTTTATTTTCTTGAAACATTATTAAATTCTCAGTATGGGACTATCTGTGTTCTCTTTAAGCACAGAGAGCCTCATCCTGTGTCTAGTGGCAGTTTAAAAAGGAGTTTTCTTTGTTTTTCTGTTTTCTTGTTCCTCTGTTTTCAGGCCCTGGCAGTGGGAATTCCTCCACTTAGCTATCCACGGACTAAAGGCACCCTATACCTGCTTACCCCAAATTCAGTTAGAACTGCCAAAGATTTATTCTCTCCGAGAGTTTGGAATTATTTATTTCATTGCTACAGAAATGAAAGACAGCCTCTGAAAAATCCTGTCAAGCCCAGTTTCCCTTCATTGTTCCTTGATCCAGAAACTTTTCTTTGTGCTGAAGAAAATGTGTATAGGGGGTGATGAAGAGGAATGAATTTGGCAAATATTACCAACATATGCCTTTCACTAGGATGTAGTTTAACTTCTGATTCGATCACTCTTTATTTAAGAATTTATCCACAGTCATAAAGAACTACATAAACTGTACCACTGTCTTTTTATTATCAGCTGACCAGAAACTATAAATACAGTTTTCATCATTACATCTCTGATAAAACAAAGGTCTTTCCTCCTTTGGCATGTTTTCAAGGTAATACAGCTTAGCACTTTTAGACGAAGTTAATCTGTGAGGGTTATAAGCAAAGGCCTTTTTAGATTTTCAAGTCAAGGGTCAAAAAGTGCCTCCTAAGAAGGACAGCTTTTGCCCTTCAAAAAATAGCTGTTTCAAATAGGAATAATAATGAGAGGTTATATACAGATGGTGTTGTCTATAAACGAATATATTTTCCTTTTTGTGTTTGCAGAAGTGCTGGAACTATTTACGAGATTATTCTTTCCCCCTCATTCTTCACCTCCTTGTTATTCAGCTTTTGCCAGAAGCAACAGTTTAACAGTGAGGCAGGGCGCAGCAGAAATTCAGCACCATGTTTTCTTTCCTATCACTCAATTACAATAAAAACCTTGCTATTACACAGCTGAATATTGCTCTCTGCAGCTCCATTTGCCATCCACAGTGTGGACACAATAATGTTTAAGTGCTCTGTGGAGGTGCCATTAGGCTCTGTTAGGTAGGAGCAGTGTTTTACATTCCATGTGGAAAAGAAAGGTCGTGCTAAATGGGTGAATTTTCTAAAATTTGAGGTAATTTTATCAGTTTCCAACAAGCAGGATGGAGAGGTTCCCTTGCAGAACAGGGGCTTGTGATGGTGGGAGCAGCCCTGGCTCAGGTGAGTTCACCTGTGGCCAAGCACAGGTGGAAGGAGAGGCAGGAAGGGATTCCTTGTGCCTTTCTCCTCCTTCCCAAACCCTCACCAAACTGGCACCAACTTCTCTGAAGAGATTTGAAGTCTTTGGGCTGGAATGTGCTGTTGATATATGGAATGTGCTATGGAATTTGGGGATTATTATTCTTCATTATTATTGCGGGCTGAAGCTGCAAAGGTGTTGAATTGGATTAAATTCCAGGATATTACTCTGTCTCATGCGCACATCCGCCTTAATATGAAGTAGTACAATATATATAACTGAAAGTTGCTATTAAATATCACCATTTCTAAGACCTTCCATTTATTAGATCAAAAAAAAGTTTCTCCTAGAGGACTTCTTTTCTTATCCAAGTGGTAAATAGCTTTTCTCCTAACTTTTAAAGTGCATGCTTGCAGTCAATGAAAACTTTCATAAAGGAAGTTTCAGTTACTTTTAAATTTAAAAAAAACCAAACCAAAACAAAAATCATGGAAACAGAAGCAATTTGGAGGCCTGGTGGAAGGTCAAGCGCAATTTAAATTCTGAAGGACTTGTTCTAGGGCTGATAAGAAAGGACACAGAGCTGAGCAGATAAAGCCATTTGTTTGTGTAAGAATACAGCAGTTTTCATTGAGAAAATGTACAAAAAATCCACACGCTTCCACGTGGGCAAACGTGAGGCAGGTGCACAAATTAATCAGGGTAACAAGACTTGTTTTTTTCCGACAGCCCGTGGCACATGGGCAGATCTAGGGCAGGTGTTTCAATTAATGAGGAAAATGTCCTTGCACATGAGGAAACATCCCTTTCTATGCTACAGAAAGGACCACGCACACGTTCCGGAATGGAAGGGGCCTGGGGCTTCCATTCACTGGAGTGGAACCAGGAGTTTTTCCCTCGGAATCACGAGAGTGAGGAAGCCAAATACCCCTGCACTCTGAGGTGTTACCGCATGCACATCTTCCCACAGCATCAGATGGGACACAGGAGTTTGTCTTTCACCGTGAGGATGCAGAAGTTGCCACCCTGTGCCCTGTTGTGTCCTCACAGCTCCGATGTTTCACAGTGCTGAGAGCTGCTGCTGGTGCTGGAAGGTCGTGGATTAGTAGCTGGGAAAGAAAAAAAGCCAAACCTGAAGGAACTTTTCAGCTCATAAAGCTTTTATGAGCTGAAAAATGCTTGTGGGGGTGTTGTTTAACAGTGGTTGAAGGGATGCTGGAAACATAACTCCTGTCTGAATCAGGAGTAATTTGCACACCTGCGTTTTTTGGAGACATTTGAAAGTCTTTATTTAGTGAATATGTTTCAAAGTGCTTGTTGGACCCTGGGACCCACACCAGCTCTGTCTGCTTTCTTGTCCCCTCCAGCTTTGAAGAGAATGAAATTGTAGGAACTTGTGCTTTGTAGATGTGGAATTTTATGGAAAGAGGTTACAAACCTTTGTGTTTCAACATGTAATTCTCTGACATGCATATTTCTGCCTCGGCAGTGTGAGAGGGCATGTGAAATTTGAATGAAATGCAGAATGGTAATGAGTCATAGTCATAAACCTTAACAAAGGAGGCAGAATAGAGTCTTTTCAGGTCCATCGTGGGCCTTGCCTTAAAATTCATTTAATCCTGTTGTCTTCACGGCTCCTTCTGGAGGGCTGTCAAAGATCGTCATGGCTCTCTTTGAGCCTGATTCTAATATCTAGCCTGAATTGCTTCTTGGCCAGTTTATACCCATGTTTATTCTTGCCAGCATTGTCTTTAGCCTGAATAGGTCTTTTTTCTTCCTGACACTTATCCCTTGATACTTTTATTTCTCTGCTCAGTCACAGAGAATGACCATGTCCTCTTTTTCAGCCCTGGTTTTGGTAACTTCTGAGAGGGGAGGGTGTGTGCGTGGGAGAGTGGGAATGCAGGGGAGATGCTGGCTCTGCTCTGGGGGCTGGGGACGTTGGGATGACCAGAACAGAGGAGGGACAGCAGCAGCCAGCCTCACACTGGCAGCACCTCACTTGCAAGAGAGAAGACCTTAAAGCTTGTAGCTCTATGCTTGCCTCTCTCTTCATCTGTACCCACCTTGTTCTCCTTTAAGTTGTTGTATTTTTGCCCTCTGGCAAATAATCTCTCTGGGCACCATCATTTGTAGTACACGCACACGTGCTAGGTGCAGTTTTTGGTGTGCCTTTCAAAGACTGCGCGTGCTAATTGTTGTGTTAAGAGAGACTTCTGCTGAGGGGGAAGAGACTTTGTCTTTTGTGTGCTGGAATCATCATTTGTTTTTCCTCAAGTGAAGAGTAAATGCTACTGAAAGCGATGGTTTCTTCATAGGACCTATTTCAAACCAAGGTTTACTGTCAGGAAAGATGCTGTCTTGCTGCTAGGCTGAACTGAATTAATTTCTGGTGGGATCTTGAAGCAGCCTCACATGGGCCGGAGCAATTCCCCACCTTATCAAGTGCAAAATCTCTCTTTTTTTTTTCTTTTTTTTTAATGGAGGGCTGGGTTTGTCTCCTTATTAACTGCAATGTTCTAAAGTTCATTTCCCAGGGAAGCAGGTCTGACTGAAGTCATTTTCACGTCCTGAATGACCAAACTCTTTGTGTTATCCATAAAACCTGGCGTAGAGATGGCCACGTTCTTCTCGCGCCTCGAGTAACTGAAGTGTTAAACGCTGAGTAACGTGGCCAGATCCTGATATCATCTTCCCCAGTGTAATTACACCACAGTAATTCCAATGAGGTGATTGAGAGCAGAGCTGTTGTGGGGATGTGGGGATGGTAGGCATCAGAATGCCTTCCTAACAGTTTGCAGCTTCTGGATCATTGTATAATTAGGTGATTATTTTTCATGTTTGAGTTCAATCCAAACTGGTAGATCTGTTGTTTAATTAAACCTGTTGGGGTTTTTCTATATTAGAATACCCTTTTTTTTTTTTTTTTTGCTGGTGATGTGGAGAGCTTTTTAAAATACACCATCCCATGTAAATCTTATTTAAAATGGAACAGCAGTGATGCCCTGTATGACAGCAAAAAAACCAAGTAATTTTAATAAATTCAAGCTTTTTTGTGCACTTCTCCTTGCCTCAAAACAAAGGAAAAGAAAAAAAAAAAACCAACCAACCCCACCAGCCCCATATCCAACAGAGCTGAAACTTGATACTTAGAAAGTTTCACAAGAAGCTAAAACTGAATTAACAAGTGTCTTTAGGCCACTATTGCTGGCTCTTCCTGAAGAAAGACTTATTATAGAACAATAATTTCTTTTTCCACATTCCTTTCTAGACTTCCATAGATACAAGGAACAGTGCCGTCACATTAAATACTGTTCAGAGGATGCCTACACATTCCCTGCTGTTTTTGCATTGTTTCCAAGGAGACGTCTCAGATCTAGACATAGGGATTACACATTTCCAGCTTTCTTACAGCTCTTTGTTTATTCATGAGAGAAATGAAGGAATTTTATTCATAGGTACAATGTAGTTTTTCATACTTCTGTTGTGAAGAACAGGAATCCTTTTAGAGGTTTTGTTTACGTGTGGAGAAAGCCTTAAGAAATCCTAATGCAGAAAAGATGAGCTGTCTTTTACATGGTGATGCAATATGAGTTAATTTTTTTGAGGAAAGTGGTTTTCTGTACCAAAGTTTTCTGAATGTGTCCAGATTGTAACTTTCTTAGTACAGAGTTTTCAGTGGTCGTTTTTTGCAGTTGTTTTTGCACATTTTCAGTGTAATGACTGGATTAATCCTTGCTAATCCAGCCAGTCTTTTAAAATCTTCCTCTTTTTTGAAGTGGTTAGGCAATAAATTTGATCAATAATATACAGAACACCCACTGGTGTCTTTCAGAATATTTTCCTGCCACAAGTGAGGATGTGTGCAGAGTGGCTGCTGCATATTTTGTGTTGTCTTTGGGAACAGGTTGCTGACGTTATCAATCTTTTTTTATGGAGTAATTACTTTTATTTTATTTTTTTCCAAGCTGCTCAGTGCATTAGAACTTTTCTGACGAGTCTTGTATTACTACTTTTCTTAAATGAGGAGAATTCAGTATGAAAACTCTGCTTCCTGGGGAGAAGTTGGAATTTTTATTCCTGTTCAGGAAGGTCTTCCAGTAGTCCCTGCCTGCCTTGGTACTACCTCTGCTACACTTCATTGCCTCTTTGATACCCATCATTAGCTCAAAGAGTGCACAAAAAACATTATTTTTTAACTTTAGACTATACTCTTGGATTTTACGTGTAGCACCTCATCAAGCAGGAGTCCCATAGTTTCAGTGGGAGGTTTTTTGGCATTAGAAAAAGAATTTCCACATATTTGATGTATTTTTTTTGTTGTTTTTGCCAAAACAGCAGCAAAGAATGTGCCTATATATACACAGAGTAGCACTGAGGTTTTTGATTGTATTTCATTGCGGGATTTTTTCCTAAACCATTGCTTTTCTTTTCTTGAAAGTGGTGAGCAAAATGATTCTGGGGTTACTGATATATTCACTACTCTGACTTGTAGTGAGTTTCCAGTCACATGTTCCGTTAAATACTGAACATTAGAAGCAAAATTTGTGAGTCCTTGGGAAATGCTGTGGACACTTGGTCCCAGTGACAGGACCAAGGATTAACCCAAAACGTTCTTCACGCATGGATTTGTTCACACCTTAATTGAATTGTTTGACTTCTTGACCTATATATATATTTTTTTTTTTTCCAATATATTCTGACCACATACAGAGCCTGTCAGGTGTGAACTAATTCTGCAGAAATATCACCATGTTAGCACAGGATGGAGTTTGTGGCAGTAATTGATAGTCAAAATTATGTCTCCCTCTGCTGATTTTTAGTAGTGCAGTAAGGCTACCACGGCAAGGCATCTATTTTCAGCTGTAGTTGGTTTAAAACCCTTGTTCTCAATTACTGCCCAACAGAAATGCCTTTTTCAAAAAAACCCCATGTGTTTATAAAAATAAATTAATATTTTTCCAGAACAAATATTCCAGTTTTGTCAGGGAAAAACACAACAAAACAGAAAAGAAAAGAAAGCTGAGATGAAAAAAGTTCTTGAAAGAAAAATTATGTGATTACATGGTTAAAAAACCACTCATGTTCTGTATGCACAATTTGAAATTCTGTCTGATAGAGAGACACCTTTGTATCACTCCAGCTGCAGCAGAGAAGCCTTTACAGACTTATGCTGATTTAACTGAGAATCTCTGGTTTATCCCTAGGCTGCTTTGGGTGTTTAATAACCAAAACAATTTTATTTATTAACTCCGATACACATATTTAAAGAATTTTTATCTTCTTTTTTTTTTTTTTCAGAAGTAAGGGGTGATACTGAGAATAATACATTAAAAACTGCACTTGCAGAATCCACTTTGTGTCTTCTGAGTAATATTTGCGAAGCACAGGACTCAGATCTATGTGCAAAAATCCTTGTGCCACGTATGTCAACATTTATGCATGTAATCACTCTAATTATGTATTCTAAAACTCATTTGCATTTAAGAAGTTATGAAGATCCTGCAGTAACTTGAGTTATCACTGCCACTTCTGTAGCAACTCAATTAATTTTGCACATGCAGAAGGGTCCAGACCAAGACTGATTTGCCCCAAACAAAGTTTTAGTCATATTTCAATGAAGAAAAAATCAAACTTAAAAAAATTTGTTGCCACGAGGAAATGATTATGTGTTGCCACATGACTAATAGGTCAAAATAATGCCCCAAAAGAGCAGGAACTGCATCCAAAGAATGTGACCAGGGGGCTTGTGCAGGCATTAAATTAAAAGTGTGCTTACAGGGTGCTTGAAAAAATGCTTTGGAAATGGTAGGACATAAAATGCCAGAAAAGCATCATGATAAGTGAAATAAACTTCTCCAGATATCTGTAGAAAGAGCATTTTGGGGTAGAGCAGGTGGGGTAATTGTCATCACAGCTTCAGTTCTTAGAAAAAATGACATTTTGTATGTGCATTCCTTCCTTCCTTCCTTCCTTCCTTCCTTCCTTCCTTCCTTCCTTCCTTCCTTCCTTCCTTCCTTCCTTCCTTCCTTCCTTCCTTCCTTCCTTCCTCTCTTCCTCCCTTCCTCCCTTCCTTCATCTTTCTTTCTGTTTTCCTCTTTTTCTCTCTTTCTTTCTCTTCTCATAAATACACAGTCACTGCTGTCTCTTTTAGAGCTTGAACAGCAAAATATTTTCTGGCTTTATTTTTGCCACATACGATTCCTCTCAAGAGACAAATCAAGAAGGTAAAATTTAGTACATGCCCAGTATGTAAACCAACCCTTATTACTCCTAAAATAATGTGATGTCAACCTATTTTTTTCCCAAACTGCCACATTAAAGAGTATACTGTAAGTTTTTTTCCTAAAGCCAAGTTTTTTTGGTATTAGTGGAAAAAGGGCAGGGCAGGAATATTCCTTACAGCCCTGAGCAGCCACAGGAGCAGTCAAAGGGTGGCCATATGCTTTGAGATTCTAAGTGTAGTATTCTGACTTTTGCCCAAATTCATGTTGTGGTAAGTCAATTTTTGATTGTTCTTGGAGAGGACTCTCTCTCCCCATACTGGTAGGGCCAGAACTGGTTCTTTCTTGTGCCATCTGTGTCGTGGCAGAAGCATTTGAGGTTCTCCCAGTTAGTAGGATGTAAATGTAGTGAAGGGTTGGTGGTGAAGTGGGGCAGGAAAGCACAAAATCCATTGGTATCTCAGTGTTTCCACCTCAGTCGTGGAATATCACACATGAAATAAAGGATGAAGTCATTTTGGTGAGCAGCTGCTCTTTCCCAACCAGCTCTTCCTGCAGAGCCGGACTTCCCTCTACGCACACCCAGACACAGCAGCTAAGTCGGATACAGCCTCACTCCTTGCTTTGTTTTAGGTTCCATCTGGAGGAAAACGATTTATTGCATGACAGATGCTTGGGTTTGAGTTGTTTAGCCCTGCAGAGCTTCAGAATTGTCCTCTCCGTAGGCAGTGAGGGAGCTGTTGTCATTGGAAGGATGCTCACGTCCAGGGCTGCTCCGGAGGAGGCACCACGGGCTGGAGTCGTGTTTTGGTAGTGACATATTGGAGCAGAAAGGAAGTGGGAATGCCTGCCCTCAGAATGCTGCGTGACAAATATCCAGGCGTTATCCAGGGAGCTGTATCCTGCCTGTGCTGGGGCTCAGCCTTGACACGGCAAAGCTGCCATTTTTAACAACTTGACATTTCACTCAGTCTGCTTCTTTTTAACGAGTTTATTGTCGGGTGGGGGAGATGAACAAAGGAAATGCCGGGTACTGCCAGAGGGCTCCACGATATGCTTTTATAATAAAACAGTTCCTTTCTTTCTGACATGGTTTCTGCATCATCCTCTCTGTTGCTTTAGAGTTTGGCAGGGGTGAGCGAGCCTGGAGCCCTGTGCAGAACAGATGTCCACCTAAGCGACATCCACTTTCCACAGGTGCCTCTGGCCGTGGCCAACAGCTCCAGCCTGGGGGCCTGGGGTGGCTGTAAAAAGGCTGCAGTGCAGGAATGTGCCAGAAATTGATACTCATGGATTTTGCGTGAAAACACCCAAATATGGTAAAGCAGACGGACTGGATAAGTGAATTTCAGTAGGCAAGACTGACCACCCACCTTGAATTACTTTCAACTCCTATCCAGCCAGCTGTGCAAAAAAAGTCACTCCTTAAAGTTACTTTCTTCCAGAAGTTTACTTGAGTCGTTGAGATTTTTATGCAAGGTAAATTTATATTTATGTGTGTGTAATGCGATCATCTCTTTTGACTCTCAGAGGGGTAACAAAACATAAATTTTGATAAAATTTAGAAGGTAAAAAAAAAAAACCCCAGTCCAAACCCCAAACTATTGAAACCTGCCCTACATCCTTAAGGATTTGTAAAGGGAGCCAAAGTTAACAAAATTTTAGAAATATATATGCAGCTGGGAAACATTTTAAAGTGAACTAAATAAAATCTTTTGTTTATTTAGAGTGAACAGTAATCAGGAACTGGATTTTACTAGACCTCATCATATATAGTAGTCATGTTAATGTGAGGTAGAAGGATTAAAAGCATCAAAAATTTAATTATTTCTGGACTTTTTTTAAAAAACTTTTTTGACATAGGTGTGTATAATAGTAGCCAAGTTTCTTTAATGCATTAGACAAGCTCCTTGGCAGAATTCCCACTTTTTCCTGAAAAGGAGAAGCGGTATGCCTGGAGCACAGTTGCACTTTGACAGTGCATAGGTAGGATAATGATACTACAAGATGGCACAAGTTAGAGGAATTGCATGTACCGAAGGCTGACACTTGGAATTTTGCTTCAGCAGGAAATGTCTGTATTTCAAAATCCTATTTCTTTTGACATTAAATGAAAAGAACAATATATTAAAAAAGAAAAAAAAAGTCCCTTTTCTGTGAAACAAAACACCCCAAAAGATGTCATCATATTGATGTATTTCCGTAAAATTGAATGGTTTTGTTCCAATTTAAATGTAGTATCTTAGGGGAACCCCTACTTAACAGAAAGGTTTTAATTTTTTTTTTTTTTTTTGTATTGGGGACAGCTTGTCAAATCCCTTTTTTATTTCCTCAGTATGCTTTTGAAACAAAATATATTCAATGAAACTGACACATTCCTGTGGAATTGGTTGGGGTTTTGGATTTTTGTTTCTTGCTGTAAGAGTTTCAGCAAGCCATGGTCTTAAATCTGCTCGAATCCACCCAGACTGCAGATCTGGTTCCTGGCAGAGCTGAGCTTCAGGGGAGTCAGTGCATGACATAAAGATGGTTAAGCCTTTCCTCATCCTAGATCCTCTCCCAAGCCCGGGTCTGAGGGTTCACTGGTGTTTCAGAGGGTTTGATCCGTTTTGACTCTCTTCTGCTTTGAGGATTCCTCATTGTTTTCCAGGTGGAGTCTGGATTTCAGTGGTCCATAGACTCTCTCTGTGGGTAACCTTTGCGATCCCACAAGGAGCATCCCAAAAATGTGCCGGGATTTTGAAACAGCACATTAAAAACCATTTACATCTATAAATGTGTTTTATTAACATTTTCATAGAACCATGGAATCATGGAATGATTGGATTGGAAGGGACCTTAAATCCCATCCAGTGCCACCCCTGCCATGGCAGGGACACCTCCCACTGTCCCAGGCTGCTCCAAGCCCCAATGTCCAGCCTGGCCTTGGGCACTGCCAGGGATCCAGGGGCAGCCACAGCTGCTCTGGGCACCCTGGGCCAGGGCCTGCCCACCCTCCCAGGGAACAATTCCTGCCCAATATCCCATCCAGCCCTGCCCTCTGGCACTGGGAAGCCATTCCCTGTGTCCTGTCCCTCCATCCCTTGTCAAGAGTCTCTCTCCATCTTTCCTGCAGCTCCTTCAGGCCCTGCAAGGCCACAGTGAGGTCACCCCAGAGCTTCTCCTCTCCAGGCTGAACAACCCCAGCTCTCCCAGCCTTTCCTCCCAGCAGAGCTGCTCCATCCCTCTGATCAACTCTGGCATCCTCTGTGCTCACTCCAACAATAACTAATAACATTTTAATCTTCATGTAACTCTACTGAAGCCAAACCCAAAACATTCTGATTATCAAGTGCAGGAAATAATTCGACTAATGCAAACTCTTTTGATTTTTCATGCCAACCTGTCTAGTGATTATGGGTTCTTGGTGGTCAACATTATGGGTTTTGTGGTAGTGTCGCATTATGCAGTGAAGTACTTTTGAAACAAAGAGTCCAAAATGGTTTTAGTCGTCTCTTTAAAATCTCAAGGGTTTTTTTCCTATGCAGCTGTGTTCTTGTCAAAATATAGGGCCTGACTTAAAGCCCACAGAACATTTTATGTGAATTTCATGGCTTTATCAGACCTCCAGTCCTTCTACGAAAGACTGGACTGTACTACTGCTCACGAATAACTCAGCATGTGGGTCTGAAGCAATAAGTGGACAGATTGCAGGAGCACGAAATTCTGTTATCTGCAGGATGCCAGATTAGATGTCAAGAAACCCATTTTGAAAGAGATTTCACAAAACCATAAGTCTTTTGAATGAAATATTTTTTGTTTAGAACGTTTGGAAAACATTGTAATACGTTTTCTATTTATTTCCCTATTAATTCTTCTTCAGATGGTTATCTGATGGTTTTTGAGGGAGAAAATGCTTTTTTACTGCCTGCCCCCTCAAAGATGGTCTTGGAGAAGCTCTTTGTAGAATATTAAAAATCTTCTTGAGAAAAGAAATATTGCTGCACGTTACACATTTTTGGATGCGCGCAGATGTTATCTCGCACGCCAGTAACAGGGAGGCAACTTTTCTGTTTGATGCACTGAAAAACTGACGTGGGTTTGGAACCAGTTGTGATGGGTTGGAAGGGCTGTAACGAAAATTGATGACACCATGGTCACTGGCTCTGTGGTTATGTGCAGTAGCAGGCTAAAATCACCCTGTGGCCAGGGGGATTCCCATTTCTTACATAAAAGAACTCTTACTGAGATAGATGCCTGTTCCTTGCAGGTCATTTAGAACATCTAGATGCATTAAATGGATTAAGAAACACTCTGTGCTGCATATACACCCATCCACCTATCCTTTCCACCTCCATTTCAGTGCATACCTCATCACTTCCCTCCAAAAGAGGCTTTGCTGATAAATCTCTCCCAGGACTTGTTTGGGTTGGCACTCTGAGCTGACAACCCTTGGCTCTGCTCCTTTTCAGCTACTTGTTTTCCCTTTCCTTCTCCTGGAGTCAGAATAACAAAGCAGCTCTTTGAAAAAGGGCTCCTTTTGGCTTGTTTTCCGTGAGCTATTGATAAGCATATTTGATAGCCAAACTCCTTCCCTTTAAAGTCCCGGTTTCGTCTCTTTTAGAAGTCTTTGGTCTGTATCTGTTTACCTGCAGCAGGAATGGATGGGAAATAAGTAGGGGCAGCATAAGTCAGTGGCATCTGGACAGTTTAAAACTAATTTGAGTGTTTGTGTTCCTGCTCTCAAGGTCTAACAGTCCAGTTCAACAGACACAGGCTTTTTCCTCTATATTTGTATTTTATGGTAGGTTTTCATCCCAGCATCTTATACCCAGTTGACAAGGATGTATGAGCTACATCATAACGTAGATTATTTGCCATCTCAGGAGTTTAAGAGCATTTTTCATAGCTCTTAACCCTGAGCAACCTGAATGAGAACACTGAATAACCAAACCTGTAGGAAGAAAAAGAATTTCTAATTTAAAAAAAAAAAAAAAAATCATTCAATTGCTTCAATTCAATATCTTCTGAAAAGCTCATTATTTTTTCTTTGGGAAAAACAAAACATACAAAAAACCCCCCAAAGACACTCATTATTTAATGAAAGAGCCTCCTGAAAGTTTATTATCAGAATATCTTACCTTTTGCTAAGGTTCTTTTTTGTGGATTTTTGTGGCATGTGGGATCTTGAAAAAGCTAACAAAGTAAAAGTAGGGTCTGATAGAGATCTCTGCATGTGTAAGAATTTTTATTTGTCTTCTAGGTGAATTTGGAACAGATGTTGTTCACTAAATTTATTGCCTACCATAAATGACTGAGCGTGAGCTACTAATTTGAGGGACTCCCAGGTGTGCAGTGCTGCAAAAATACTTCACTGTTGGTCAGAACTTGTTAGTCACGGTGCCCTCCTACAAATTACAGCCCATTCAGTCCCATCCAGGTTTTATAATTTCTTTTTTTTTTAATGTACAGTTTCTGTGCGAATCTGCACGCTTTGTAGCAAGGTCTTAGTCGCTGTGCACGAAATCGTAATTAAACTTTTTGGCACACCAGTCTAATACACCAGGTCGTTTATACTCATCCTTCCTTCAGCGGTTCGCACAGCACGAGGCACCTTTCCTGGCCATGCACATTTCTGTGCGTGGTTCTCTGGTTCTGCGTGGGGGTGCAGTTATTTTATAGTGAATTTACCGAGAATCAGAAACTCTCAGAGCTCGCTACCAGCCCTGTCTTGGCATTCCTCTCTCACCGACTGAATTCCCATGGGTTTTTGCATGCACAGATTTGAAAGGAAGGTGTGAAATTCCGTCTCAACTGAAGCGCCTGCTCTTGTGAAAACGTGGTTTCTCGGTATGTCCAGGATGGCCTTTGGCTGAAATTCATGGATTCTGAAAGGGTCGTTGTTAGAAATGCTCCTCAAAGTCACACTGCCAGTCTTGGAGAGATTACCAAATTCCTGCTTTTCACAAAATTTGAAAGGGAGATCTGGGAAAGATCAAATAAATGGTTGCAGAAACTTTATTCTTCTGTGGCATTGGGCAGCCTTTCTAAATATTTCTACTTTAATGGAGAAAAATATCCATTCTTTACAAGCATTGCATAAAATAACTCCCAACAAGCACACGTGAGGGAGAGAGGAGGAAATTTCAGCTCTGTAGTCATCTAATAGAGCAGTCATAGCACATGGTAAACACTAGGCTTCTCTGGGCAATGTGCAACAGCCAAGCAGAATCAAGGTTAAAAACAACCTTTTTTTGTTGCACTGGGAGCACTGAGCTTAGTGCTGTACAAACTTGACACTGTAGTTGAAATAAACAACACTGAAGGTGATTTATTCTCTGTATTCTTCAGCTGGAGCTTTAGCAAAGGTAAGATCCAGTAATACTTCATGAGTTTAGCTGTAAACACAGTGTGAGATATTAGAACATTAATTCTCAGTAGAGTTGCAATGACCTTTTCAAAACCAAATTGAAGTCAATTTGCACACACAAGCCAGCCCAGGACAAAGAATCACAAACCATTCGTAGTGCTCTGTGTCAGTTTAATTTGATTGAACACATTCTTTTCCAGAATGATCACCTGATGATTCTGTCTCTGAGGACTCAGTAGTCACAGAGGTTAAATGATCTTCATAGGTAGGAGAATTATTTCAAATTGATGAAGTGCTTAACCTCAGGTTCTCATGGTTTTATGTCTTGTGGATAGTTTTAGTGAGGAAGGTTTGCTTAAAAAATGGAGCTCTGTCATGTACTGCAGATATTTTTCGGGAAGCAATTGTTGCTGACAGTGCTGTAAGGCAGGAGTCCTGTTAGTTGGATGTGGACAAAGCTCCACTGGCCGTACCAGTTTGTACCAGCAAAGAAAGTAATGCTCTCTGGGCAAAATGGTCATAAACATAGATCCAGAAGAAAGAAACACTCATGGAATAGGATTTCAGCAAGGTTTCCAATTTCAAGTCAGTTGGCCAAGCTTGAAATACAGCTTTTTTTTTTCTTTCTGAGTCTGTTGTATGGTTTTTTTTTTTGTGTTTTTTTTTTTTTTTAGATTTTGTTTTAATTAGGATAGCTTCTATTGTCTGGAACAGAAGGTTTGAAGTAATGTTTGTGCTGAAAGGGCAAGTTTAAAAAGTGTCTATGGAATCTGAGGTCATAAATCTTGGAGGAATTCAGGAGGCTGTCTGCAGCTAAAATCTTGACTTCTTAGATCTTCTTTCTTCCTTTTTATCTCCCCAGCCACCTAGAAAAAAAACTGTGAGAGGTTTGCAACCTGTGGGAGTGTGTAAATAACTCAGTGAGCGGTAAACAGAAGAAAATTACTGCACTTCAGTGATGTTACTGTCTGAGTGGGAGTTGACTTTCGAATCTATGATATTTTTTCTTATTTGCTGCATAATGCTTTAAAATTCAAAATAGCAACAACTTCGCAAAGCAAGAATTTATTCACTGACCTAGAGTCCAAGTCTAACGAGTAGAGTGATGTAGATGTTATGGTGTTCCTAGTAATTTGAATTACTATATACTAAAGAAAAATGGAGATGCAGGGGGAGTTTTTATGCGTCTCATTTTATTTTAGACTTTGCCTTGCTTAGCTTTGTCTCAGTTCAATTATTGCAAAGGTTAGTTAGTGTCCAAATCCGTGGAAGAAGTTGCAGCAGGTTGGTTTTCATCTGAAAAATGGTTTTCACCTTGTCCCTTCCTCGTCTTTGCTGAAAAGTGTAGGAGAAGGTAACTCAGGCATGGGTTTGGGACCAAGGACAAGTGGAAATCAACAGTACTGAATAATCAATGTGTTCAATATGCAGAGAGGCTCCAACTAGAAAGTCACACACCATGGGAGAGTTTAACTTTGTGTCAGTAGAAGAACACACTGAATTTACAACAAATTACTGAATTTCGGATTTTTTTTGGTTTTGGGGTTTTTTTTTCTCCGATGGATTGCTTGTACTTCATGTGTCTACTGCCACTTAGGGATTATGAAAAGCTCTCTTTTTCTTGCAGATCACCCGGTGAATGAATTTTTGGATCTGTTCAATCGCCACATGCTTCCTCATGCAATAGATGAAACCCACATTGATGCAGACTCAGCTCAGACTGAACCCTGTACTTCAGACTCTGTGCAGGATTCGTCTGAATATATAATATTGGATCCTTTCTTTCCAAACTATACAGAGTTTGAAGAAGATGAAGACTGTGAAAATACTACTGATGTTACAACTCCTCCAGCTTTGCAGTTCATCAATGGGAAGCAACAAGTTACGAGTGCACCTAAAAGCACAAAAGCTGAGGAAGCGAGGAGTGACCAAATTGAAAGCGTTGCGCATTCCAAAAACGTGACCTTTTCTCAAATCAATGAAACAAACACATTTATAATAAATGAATCTGAAGCTTCTGGTACTATGCAACCAAGCAAAGCTGGAGAAGTAATAGGGGCGTTTGAGGTTACACAACCAACATCAGGGGCTGCAATGTTAGAACCTGTCTATAGTGGGGAGTCTGAAGTTGTTACAACAGATAAATCAATAGCCACCACTCCTTCACACGAGCAGTCTCTGCAAAACAATAGAGAGGCCATGACATGGCAGGGAACTGAGGAGAGCTCTACCGAAGGTGGCAAAAACCTGCTTTTGATTTCTAGTGAATCCTCTGGAGATGGCTCCACTGAATCTGATCTGTCCACTTCAGTCTTAGAAATCGTGACAGAAAGGAAAGAGGATGAAAAAAATTCTGGTATAACATCTTCTTCTGATGGATTTACTGTGGAAAGTTCTGCTGTAACTGCTTCTCTGGAGGCAGTTTTTATTCCTGCTACGGTAGATGAAGGTATAACTGACCTTATTCCAGAAGAGGCAACCCCTGCTCCAGGAGACCATTATAAAACAACTATTAAACTTAATGCAAATTCCCCTGTTGAAAATATTCTGGAAACAAGTCATACAGCAAAGCCTGAGATGAGTGCTGCTTCTTTTATGGTTCTGGAAGGCTCTGGAGATGTAAAAGATAGCATCACTGTAACTTCAGCCATGACAGAGGAAATAGCAGTAACAGAAACACTTTCAATGCAAGACATTTCCTTGGGCTCCAGCACAGCACTGCCGACAGAATTCTCTGTAACTGATTCAGGAATCACCTCTGCTTTGCCCAGAGCTATAAGTACTCCTTATTCTGCTTTTGATCAAAGTCCTGAAGTAACTGTTGCCACCAACTCTGTGTCTGAGCTTATTACGGAAAAAGTATTTGCCAGCTCTCTTGTAACTGAAAAGGGTATAGATGATGAAAAAGAAATGCAGACCACTGTTTATTCAGGTCACCAAAATTCAGCTACTGCTGCAGAGGAAAATTTGGATTTGAGTGAACTTGGGAGCACTACAAGTGAAGTCGGAACTGTAAGTCAAGAGCCACTCAGGAAAACAGTACCAGGTACCATAGGTTCTGAAATCAAAAAGGTCACCACCATTCCCCTCTTGAGAGAGAAGCTTTTTGTAAATGAAGGATCAGCAGAAGAGCCAGCAGACATATTTTCAGGGGGTCCCACAAGCAAAGTGGTAAGTACTGGCTCCCCGTTTATTGATCCAGGTTCTGGAGACATAGAATTTATCATCAAATCTGCTACTTTGACTTCGGTTCCGTTAAAGCCTGTCACTGAAACGCGAACAGAAAGGTATGAAGGAAAAGTTTACAGCACAGCTGATGCTTCACCGAAGGATGCGACAACGGAATATGAACAACATTCAAGAACAGATGAATCTGCAGTAACAGTTTCGAGTACTGGGTCAGAGAGCCTCACAGAGGGGTCTGGAGTAGAAAGTCAGATGTCTCTGGATATGTTTAGCACAAAAAACCCAGGAGAACCCAACAAGGAAACAGAGCCAACCTACACAGCTCCTTCTGACATAAAATCTGGTTCTGTAAGAGAGATAACATCTCACATTGCACCAGGAATTGAAACTGGACATTCAGAAACAGGTGAGGCCACGTCATCCCCAGGATCAGTGCTCAGTAACAACCCTCACGAGGATGTGGTGACACATGGTACTGGCAGTGTAAAAGCAGTAGCTGAACCTACAGAAAGCAAAGATTCAAAAGTTGGTTCTTCAACTGTCTCATTGGGCAAGATTTTCCTGATTGAGCGTGGCTCTGGAGAAGAAATCAAAGATGACAGCAGCACCACAAAACTTATGTCTAATGGACCTACTGAAGAAATATTTGGAGGTCATTTCTCAATTACTGACCAGGGATCTGGAGAACCAGACACATCCACTGGATCATTTGCAAAAACAGCAGTTGCCCCTACTGGGAGACCAGAAACATGGGAGAAGGATGACAGACAATCTGTCAGCACATCACCTCTGGATCTTGCCTTCACTACGGACCCTGATGAGCAGGTCACGAGTTCTGAACATGAGGTAACCTCTGTGGGAACTGCATGGGACATGAGAACTGAAGAGAAAACCATTGATGAGCTGTCAATGAGAACTTTTTCTACGAAGATTCCTTTGATGGAAGAGATACATTCTGGGGAAGAGAGGCCAAGTGAAATTTCACCAAAAGCTTTGGAATCTTCTGAAGAAACAACAACAGACCTGTTCTTTAAAAGTACACAGGCTAGCCATGAACACCCGGGATATTTATATGTTCCGACTCTCAGTCCATATTTGGAAGAAAAAGAATTAGAAACCGAACCTGTTAAAAAAATACTTTTGCCATTTAATGATGACAAAGTAACTGAGCCTGTAACAATTGGAACGAAATTCGTAAGCTCTCCAGTCACAGTTATAGAGCAAGAGGATGAGTTGGTGCAAAACATTTTCCCTACAAAAGATATTCCCAGAACATTCCTGACGCCTACAGAAGAAAAACTGTCAAATAACGAGCTCATTGGTGATCCACTGTTTTCAGGACAGGGGTCGGGAGATGACCTTGCTCTTCTTCCTTCTGTAGTGCCATTTGTTGTCAGGGAGATCAAGACTACCTCAAGTCCTCAAACTTCCCAACCTGCAAGTATGGGACCTGAACTTTCCACGGACAAGACACAAGACTTTGAAAGAGGAAGCGCTCCAGCAAATGTCGAAGTTAATGAAGAAGTCACAAGTGCTGTAGCTGAGTTGCTGCCAGAAACCGGAGACCAATTCACGACCTCCACCTTCCTCAGTTCCCCAGCTTTAGCAGGAGACAGCTCCAAGAGCTTCATCTCTAAAGAGATTGAGGACACCACACATTATTTTGTTGCGAATGAAGAACCTCACAACAAGGAAATTGACTACAGGAGAGAAGAAAATGGAACAGACAAGACAACGGCCACTTCTAAAGCTATTTCTCAAGAGGAAAATTCACATTTTCAGATTAAAGGCAGCACAACTCCTGTGTCTGTTATACTGAATGGAACTCCCAATCCTGAAACAGAGGAACCTCCTACAACATCAACAACAAAAATGCCAGGCAGAGTATTACCTGAGAGCTCTGGGGAAGGATCTGGCTGGGCTGATGTTTCAGATTCATCTTCCCCTGATATGTTTTCTCATTTCTCAATACCCACTATATCCAAAGTAGAACTAAATGTTTCATCTGGTGTTCCTGGGCGTCTTTATTCCGAAGTTGTGACTGCAGAGGCACCGAGAGATGGATCACAGACTGCAATCACAGGACTAGCCTCCCTTTTTACAGAAGAAACAGAGGTTGTGGCAAATCCATCTGCTGCTCATCCAAAGACAGCTTCATCAGAAGAACTAACAAGCGACACCGGGTTATATGAAAAAATTATTCCCATGATTGATGACAAAAGAAGTATTATATTGAACGTTTCTGTTTATGGCGATATTACCCTGATTGAAGAACGACTGCAAACCCCACCAGAAGAAACAACTATTATCGACATGGATCACCCAAAGTCAATGGCTGAGGACATAATAAGTGTGCAGACAATGCCAAATCATGTTACACAGTCAACATATGGCTATGATGACAGCACGACAGCTGAAGGGGAGAAATATCATTCCACTCCCAAGTTTTCCATAGCCAAAGAAAAGACACTTGGATCTGGTGATAGTCTTCCTCTGACTACTTTCAGTCCACCAAGCAGAGAGTTGGTGACTTCTGGGCACAGGCCAACTTCAGATGACATGGATTTGGGTTCAGGGAATGACATGAATTTTGCCACAGAAACCCTCACCACCACTGAGCCCTCTGAGCTGGGCATTTTCCTTCCTACAGTGCCATCTCTGGCAAGCCCTCAGGTGCCTCATGAGTCTAAATCTGTTGTAACCAGCCCCACAGAAGAGACCTACGAGCCAAGTACTTCAGCAAACAACCAAGTAATAGCAGATCAAAGTGAAACAGTCTCTGGCTTTTCTGGGATGGGCCAAGAAGAACTGGCTGATAATCAGCCCGTGGTTCCTTCTCTCACACTGGCTGTAACTGATGAGCCAGAAAAGGCTTTGACAACCGGCAAGCTTGAGTTAGGTGTTGTCACCACACAGCCTACATCCCAGCTGACAACTGTGTCACCTACCACGAGTGCAGGGAGTCGTCCCACGGTGTACACGAACACAAAATCAGCATCAGCAGAGTATGAGGAAACAGATCCAGTGAGTTTTTATTCTGTTCCTCAAACTCCTAAATCCTCAGTAACTGTTCATTTAGTAGACGGAGTATCTGAGTACCCTGAGGTAATCATTACAAGCACATCACCATCATCATCATCATCATCATCATCATCATCATCATCATCAACATCATCATGGGATTCACATCAGTCCAATCATTCATCAGGAGGAATCTTCAAAGAGGTTAGTTCTGATATTACAGCAACATATAAACCACCCACTACTGACCTTCTTGACACAACAGAGCCTTCTCTGCTGGAGCTTTCTCCTGAGCCTGGTTCAGACAGCACAAGCACGGAAAGCACTCCTCATTTTGGTAGGCTTCTCACAGGCGGGCCAGAGGGGACAGAAATCCCTGTCACTGATTTAGCTGATGAGGAAGAATCAGCTGTTTCTGGAGATTCTCCATCAATACGTGTCTTGCCTACTGCTTTTCTGAATTTTGGAGAAAGAGCGAGCACAGATGTTCCAAAAGTCAGCACACCAAAAGTCGAAGCTTCCTCAGGGAGAGTGAATAACCCCCTCCAAGAGGAAGACAGGAGTACTGAGAGACAAAACCCCTGGCTTGTGTCCACAACTGTTTCAGACTCACCCAACAGCATCGAAAGTGAAGGATTTAAACCTGGCCAGGAAGCAGTCACAAGGCTAACCTCGTCGTCCCAGCTTTTGGAGGGAGGCACAGAAACACAATCAGCTTTGTTTGGTCAGGGGGAGACCACAACCATCTCTTCTAACATTGCAACAAACAGCCTTGCCCCTGGAAACAGTCCCTACCGAAACGAGCTGTCAACACTGAGCTCTGAGGAGCCAAGCACTGTGGAAGCCGTAACTTCGTCATTTTCCCTTCCGGAAGTCACAAACGGATCAGATTTCGTGATTGGCACCAGTGTGGGTTCAGTTGAAGGCACAGCAGTGCAAATTCCAGGTAACTTCCCAACTATGATCCCTGTCGTGTTATGTGTGTTGTGGTACTTGTGAAGGTGTTGCCCGAGCTCTGGTAAGAGGTGTGGCAATCGGAGCTCCGCGTGAAATGACGAAGGACCTCGTCACCCTCCAGCTGAGAAATCGGCCTGGTTGTGACCCCTACAAGGTGGAGGAGGATGGGGGGTGCCAAAAAAACCAAGCCCAGTGACTTTCCATCGGTGTTTGCATCGTGGAGCTCTGGATCAGACTGGAGGTAACCAGCCAGGTCTAAAGGACAGGAAGGTAACATTGGCTGTGGTAGGGAATTCAGCTGGAATGATTTCATTTGCCAATTTCCAACAGAGGTTTTTATCTGATGGCTTTTCTCGTGAGCATGGTGACAGTTCTTACACAGTTGGTTTATAGGTAGGGTTGGTTCCAACATCTTGCAGTTGACTTAGAAAGCAACAGTGCACATCTTAGGATCAGAATTTTCTATAAAAATGAACTTCTCTTGACCTACAAGATAACTTTTCACGCAAGAGGAAACCAAGACGTTGTTTTCAGCCTGTCTGTAGCTTTAACTGGTTGATACAGTGTCTGTCTCTTAAAAATGACAAAGCTTTTTGTTAGATGTCATTTGCCACAGTATTTTTTTCCCCATGATGGTTATTGGGCACCATTTCATCAAATACATGGGTGATGCCAGTAGTGTCACTTCAATTCGTATTTTGTCTAGGTACAGCTGAGGAAAGAACTGTACTGGCCTGATTTTGTAGGGTTTTCTATTATTTTTTCTCAAATAATCCAGGTAGCTGTCGATTTGAAAATGTTTACTGGGCAATTATCCAGTCTGTAGGAGAATAAATAGACAGCAAACACCACTAAGGTTCTTAACAGAGCCCACATTTGTGACTTGCAGTGAAGCAGTCCTAAAACAAGCACCCTATGGAATGGATGGGATCAGATCCTTTCTGAAAACTCCAAGGTGAAATCCTTAATTACTTGATTACAATCCTAAACCTATGTACAGAGGATTTTCTTCTGGAGGCTTTCAGCTGGACCTTCTGCATTCCCACACCTAGAAAGGGAACTTGGTATTAAGAAGACTTTGAATGTCTAATTTGCAAAAATAAAATAGATGTTCTTACTTTTTGGTTTTTTTTCATAAATCGTAGTCAGATTGTTTTGGGAAAACGTGGTCAAAAAACCTTAATTTTTCTCCAGCCTCAGATTTACAGAACTCTCTTACCCATTTTGTAAGCTTTCAAAGGCAAGGCTTTATTTTTGGATCCCGCAAGGGCTGTCTTCAGGATTTCCTTCTCTCTCTGGGAAACTAACTCTTAGAAATGGTTGAGCGTGTACTTGTTTGTGTGAGTGAGTGCTCCTAGGCATGAAATCAAATGCAAATACCCAGGTATCTAAACTCAGTGGAAATAAACATCACTGGAAGGCATAAACCTCTTCAAGGAAGTGGTATTTAAACGCTAACCACTGAGGATTTCACAGTAGGTAAGTTTTCCTCTTAATGTTTAGTCCAGTTACAAATATGTTCAGTGCCTTTGTTTGTATTCTTTAAATGTATTTTTAAGGAAGGCAGGTGGGAAATACACATGTGAGAAAAGAAATAAGACTTTGTGGGCATTGACTGATTAAATATGAGGGAGCCAAACAACAGCAGCCAGTCAGTATGTTCTGTGTACCCTGTCATTCTGCATAAACTAACCCTGTTCAAGAAAAAAGCATTTTCCATTCATTTTGCATATGTTTAACTGTTTTCAGCTATAATTAATTGTCATGTCATGCAAACTAAATCCTCAGCAGAGTATCATGACTGCCAAATATAGTACAAATTGCTGTGAAAAAAATGTAATTCTGAGAGTGATTTACACTGGTTCGTAGTAAATGCTGTATTGTTAGAGTTGAAAGTAGTGATGCCTGAAGACAAGCTTTACTGTTTTATAAATCTTATTTTCAGTAGTTGAGTATGTTAATAGAGTTTCTGTAGCTACAGTAAAGCCTGCATCACCAATGCAGCAGTGAAGAAAGATTTTTTTTTTCCTCCCAAAAATCAAAAATACACCATTTCCTTGAAACGAGGGAGTCAAATTCCTTTTTCTACTTGTTTAACAGGTCAAGATCCATGCAAGAGCAACCCCTGCCTCAATGGTGGTACCTGCTACCCACGTGGCTCCTTCTACATCTGTACCTGTCTGCCAGGTTTCAACGGGGAGCAGTGTGAATTAGGTAAACTGGTGCCATCTGGGTGCTGATTGACTCAGGTGTAAAGCTCTTGTACGTGACATCTGCTGTGCTTTGAAGTTGAAGGCTGCAAGGACACTTGAAAAATTCTACGCTGAGGCCCTACCTCAGGACAATTCAATGGGGAGCTCCCCATCTTCTCTCCCATTTTCTCTCTCCCCATAAAGTGCACAGATTTAACACAGGGGTTAAAGGAGCTGTAAATGAACTGCAGGAGCTGGGATTCACAGCGTTGAATTCCAAAACACCCCAAATAAAACAAAATAGACATTAATATTTGGGATAGTTCCCTAAGAGCTTCACATAGTTCTTTGAAAGACCGGTAAGATAAGCTGATCCCAAATGTGACTGGGAAGCTGAGCACTGAAAACAAACTTGAAAACTTTTGCGGGAAATTTAAAATATTATCATAATCATATGCATCTTTGGTATAAATGAGTATTTTGGTAAAAATTCTAGCTGAGAAGCCTCTTCCATTTGCCTGTGACATCTTTGCACCTCCTATGACTGTAGATTTCAAGAGACTCACCTGTACAGTTCAGAATAACCAACTTTTCCCTGCAGAAAGCCAGCCAAAGTATGCTAAAATGACTGGAACAAGTAAGACGTAGCATAAAATCTGATCAGAGCGTATTTTGAAATAGAAATATTTTTTAAAAAAGCCATCCACATGATGCAGCAATTATTTCTAGTTGTTTGTTGGTTTGTAGATAAGTCCAGCTTCTTTCTTGTATTTTCATGAGTGAATGACTACCAGCAGTTCATTTTTGGATGGAGATGTTTGCAAAATCTGCATTGAAGTTTAAGCTGTGATCGTTTCAGAGGAACAGCACTCATTAGGAAACACCATATGATCTTTATGAAGACACATACTAGTTTATAACCTGTGCAAAAGCAACCTGTGCTGAAAATAATTATATAAAATGGACTTTTGCTCCAATTTAAAACGCGAAAACAAGGTATTTTAGCAGCTAGAGGAGGCAGGGACAGATATGTTATTTGTTTGCTGTTCAAGACCATGAGTGCTATGATGTTTTGTCCTTCTCTTGATAAGATTAGACAAGAAAGAAATGAGAAATGCAAACCAATAAGATGCCAGGGCCTGCTGCTCTGAAGATTGAAATTAGCGCTCTGTTGAATGCTACACGATAAGAGTTCCAATATTTGAGTTTCGTGAAGATATTCGAGGTCCCTGGTGGTTAGTGGGAATTTTTGTTGTGCCAGGGTCACGCACACAGGTCAAATTTTCCCCCAGGAGAATGCTGCATGCTGCATGGCATTCCTCTTCCTCACCCACACAGTGACAACTGGGATCTTTTGCAATACTTCATTCTTCTGCTCTGAACTGGTCCCAGTCACCCTCATGACTAAGGCTGCAGAACATTTCCCTCCTGGGAGTGGGGTGGGTAATAAAACCTCTTCTATTTTGTGCTGCAGATATCGATGAGTGCCAGTCCAACCCGTGTCGGAACGGAGCCACGTGCATAGACGGCCTCAACACCTTCACCTGCCTGTGCCTGCCCAGCTACGTTGGGGCTCTCTGTGAACAAGGTAAGGGCTGTTCCCCCTAATCTGTGCTCCTGGACACCTAATTCCATCCCAACACCCCTCTGGAGTAATGGGGCAAAGCCTCTTGAAAATGAGAAAGTGGAAGAAACTGACAAAAGTCTGCAGGAAGTGATGAGCGGTGAGGAGCGCTCCTAATTTTTGTTAGACTTCCCTGACTTGTGGCTCAGGGCTTTTCCCCATCTCTCGTTTTGCACAAGCCCTGTCCACATGCTAACCTGAGTGGAAGCCATGCTGCCGTGTACCCAATATAAACTGATACATCGGGCAATTTCCGTGTCAGAACAACAGCTCTCAGGTGTTGCTGTTCAGCGACAGTTTTCAGGTGGCTCCAAGCCTGCTTGCTTATGTTGGCTTGCAAACTGCTGGGAGGGCACATAATGAGGCTCCCTCATTACTGTAGTCATGCTTAATGAGTGGGAGCAGAGTTACTTTCTGGCTGAGTCGCTCTCTTAAAAAATCACATGTAGTGTAAAAGACGTATCAGAACCCATCACCTCCAAACAGCATCAGTGACATGTAGGAATGGTTTAGTGAATAAGACAGATTATATATTCATCCACTAGGGACCACAGCTTTGACAACTGCATCCCACAGTTTTTGAAATTATTTGTTCAGGGATTATTTTAGGAAAAGTAGGTGCAGGATTATCATTACAAGGAGATTGTAAAAGGCTTTCTAAGCTGGAGAAGTGAAATAAGATTGAAAAGCCAAGTGCCTGTAGTTGTCAGAAAATCGCCTGCAAGAAACCCCACTGCATTTACAGGAAACATTTACAGTGCAAGATACTTACTCAATATGTGGGAGGAGGAATAGGGTAGCAACATTTGTTCTGTCAATAAAATTAATGAAGTCATTTCTGTGGGAAAAAGGAATGGTGTATTGAAGTGTACTTGCTAAAGCTTATGAAAATTTTTTTTTTCCTTTTTCTTCAGCTGAATGATTTTGGTCACAGGTGAATGAACTAAACCTTTGGATTTGCTTAATTATATTGTGTATTTTAATGTTTGTTTCTCAGCTTCAGTGAAGAGCGGTTTGCAAACTCTTCCAGCTCAACCTGTAGAGATTTGTCTGTTAGGGATGGAGAATCTCAGAGCTGATCATCTCCAGCATTTTCACTGTTTAACCTTTTCAGCAGTCTGGCTAACCTTGTAACTTGAGAAGGCTTTCTGAATCCTTTCTCCCAAATTAAAAATTGATGGTGTTTTCACACCAAAAGAAATAAATGTTCTCACTCCCTTCCTCCTCGCCTTCATTCCAGCAAATCCATAGCAGTCAGTGGCTCTGAATGCCATGGTAGCTTTAAGCTGATTTTTATGACCAACCTGAGAGTGCATTTTAGGTGGTTAATGGGAACATTTCCTAGTTTGTCAATCAGAACCAGAGCTGTGCTCTGTCAGCTTTGGAATTTAAATTTCCTCCACTTAAAGTCCTGCAGTGGTTTGGGACTTGGGAAAAGGTTTTAGTGCCAAATTTCCACTCCACCAGACAAAATAAAACTGTGTTGGCGATTCAGACATGGTTGTCTGGCAAGCAGGCTTTATTTCAAGGCATCAGTCCTGACCTCACTAGATTTAAAGACCAGCCAGGACGACAGAATGTGCACCTCGGTACCACAGGAAAGGTGGAGCTCAGCACACCGAGATTATATTTCATTACTTCTTCTTTTTTTTTTTTTTTAAATTTCAAATATACTATTCATTTCAGAAAGCTTAAAAAAAAAAAAAAAAATCAGGCTAAAGGGGTTTCTTAGGCACAGTGCTGAGCATTCAAAATGCCGTGGGAGGGAATGGGAGCAGGGAGCATTCACTGCCTTTGGAAATGAAGCTCAGAGCAGGAGATCACCACATCTGCACCCACTACACTGGTGCAGAAAAAAAGTGCAGAGCTCAGAATTTCACCCAAATGCCCCCGTGGGACTGCTCTGGACTAAGGGATCTTCGACAGGGGTATGTATCATGCCTGTGTCAGCTTTTGGAGGAGATGTGACCGGGGGACAGCACAGCTGCACGTCAGGGAGCTCTGGCAGCGGTGAAGTTAAAGGAACCTTCTGGGTGATCTAATCCAGGCCGAGGCAAATCAGTCCTGAGACTCAGGGAGCTGGAACTGGCTCCCTGACAGCCCTTCCTCTTGCCAGGTGGAAAGAGTTCAGCAATCTGAGCCTGGGAACATCTTCCTGAACAGAGCTGCATTTGATGCTAGAAATAGTGCAGCTGAAAGTTCCTTGAAAAGTTGCTTTTAAACTAGATTGTTAGCTCAGTTAAGACAGCACCACTCCTGGTGCAGGTGAGATTAAAAGGGATAATATCCTCTTTTGCCCAGCACCTGTATCTTTTTAAAGGAAAGATGCATGGTCTACTTGTCACTTGGTGACATTTGAACATCAACCCTTAAAATTCATAAATATCCCCAAAACACTTTTTCAAAGAGTGACAGCAGGCTGCAGTAAATCTTGGTGTGAGTTTTATTCTGGGAGAGCCATGAGTCTTTCCATTGTCATCCCTCTGTGAAAGGCCCCTATGACAACTCTCAGGAAACAGTAGAGACTTGCAATTTGAACCTCAGTTTTAAGAGTGAGTTCTCTTTACGAGAACTGGATGAGCACCTCTGTGGATTTTCCTCCTCCTTCCTTGGCTGGCTAGAGTTTCCTTTTCTTTTTCTCCTTTTGCTGCTCTAGCTGGTGTCTACCTGCTCTCAAGGAGTGTTTTAAACTCAAGGTCTGGCTTCCCTGCAGCTGGACGTGTGTGCAAAAATGGCACATGTGTGTTTGTAACAGGACGCGCCTCCTCGGGATAATTCAACCAGCTGTTCCCTTCCAGGTTCTGAAAACAAAAGAACTGTGGTTTTTAACAACCCTATCAGGAGCCATGTTTTGTTATAACCCAAGTTCATTGTTTCAATGTCTGTGATTACTCCAATCTCATTTAACTCACTTTGTTTCCAGGGCTTGGTTGGTTGGGGTTGAAGTAGTTGAGAGGGGCTGAGGGAAAAGATACTTTCTGAAGACAGATGGTCTCTTACTGATGTCTATCAGCTGAAAAGGGATTATTTTGGGTATTTACTAGAGAAATGGGTTTCTCCTCAAGATGTGTGGGCTAAGTGCCTCCAGCATTTCCTCATTAGCTGAAGGCAGAGAGTCACTGATAAAATTCACAGCTGAGTAAGACTCTCATTATGTTCTGGTACCTGTGCCAGTCTTTATTTCCTTTAAGCCTCTTCTGGAATTTCTTTAAAGATAAGGGACCTATTGTCAGCAGCTATTGAAAAAGCAGTACCTATTTATGTACCAAACCTACAGAGAACTCTTTTTTTAATGCAGTATTTAGGGATGTTGTTACACATGTTCAACTGCAGTTACAGGGAACAGAAGCTGTGAGAGTAACTCCTTGCACACAGCACTGAAAACCCCTGTAAATTGTCATAAATCCTAGATGAGTTTTAAAACACCACAAATATGGTGAGCAGTGTTTCAGTCTTTCCATCACGTGCTGGAATAGGGTTACAGAAATCTGTAATTGGGTACACAATGAGTGGGAAGCATTGCACTCAATAAGTGCCTGCACTTACTCTGCTCACTGTAGTTGGGTCAGAAAATTTACAGCCACCTGCAATTAGGGCCTAGTGGTTCAGTAAAGGCACTAAAAATTTATACCCATATGGAACCCTTTTACCTTTGTGTCGCCCTTTCAACTTTCTTCATCGAGTAAGGGATGCACACTGAGCACAAAGCACTGCAGAGGTGAAACTGTCCCCACATTTTTACTTGCCTGGTTTGCATTTTTCATCCTCTTGAATCTTCCTTTCCTTATTTGTTTTTTCCCTCTCCTTCTCAACCTCTCCTATTAAAAAAAAATCCAAAAAACAACTCCCGAAAATGCCAACAACACAAACACCAAAAGCAAAATACCCCAAAAAACAACCCCAGAATTCCCAGCCACGCCCCCAACACCAAATTAAAATCTCTTCTTTCCCACCATCTAAAAACATAATGTATTTTATAGCCATCTGTTCTGTCTTTTTTTTTTTTTCCCCAAAGATTTGGGATACACACAGGTGCAGAAGTTACTTAACTTTTACCTTTGTCACTGTTTGGCACCTTTTACTCTAAGAAGAGAAACTGTATTATTTATGAATCATGCTCAAGCAATTATATCTCATTTTGTGAACACAATCCTCTCAGTTTTGTGTTTTCAAGCCTCTTTGCCTCCCCAATGTGCCTTTGAGCAGATCTTCGTGCAAACTCTTCACTTCTCCCCTAGCTAAGGCCAGGGAAGGCTTGAATAGAATAGCATGGAAATCCTCTCTGGCCACGTTTTTCTCAGCTCCTTGATATTATCTGTCTTGTTTCCTGTGGGACAAAGGAGTCCCTGAACAAGATAAATAATAAAATCCTAAGTGCCTTTGCAAAGGACATAGGTCTGTTAGTCAGCCTCGTGTGGTTAAACAAATGTCCTAGAAAGCCCAAGGCAGACTAAACTTTAAAAATTACCTAGATGCCAGAGATTAAAGCTGTGTCTGCAGCCTGCACCTCACACAGAATATGAGAGGGAAAGATATAAAAACTAACAATTTGGTTAGATAGATTACATTCCTTTATTCGTAGCTGGGATGACTCAAGGCAGAAACAGTTTTCTACAGTTCAACTTCCTGGAAATAGAAGGGAGATAATCAGTGTAAGCCGTATTACGCCTTTGCATTTGGTACATTTATGTCAATACTGATGACTTTTGTGAAATTATTTTGGTATCAGACTCCTAAGACAATGACTACATTATTAGTGTCAGAGAAATTCTGATAAGCATCTGACGTGATATGTTTGCACTTTGAGACCCATTTATGTACAGTAAAATCTAGTTTGTGTCATGGGGGATTTAAAACCTTTTTTGAAAAGATAGACACTTTGTTGCATCAGGATGGAAATGGCCTCTTCCTGCTGCGAATTAAGAGCCAGCTCTGTGCTGTGAAAAACTATTTCACAGTTGTTTTTTAGGTGGTAGCAGCTCAAACCTAAGTAATCCCTTAGTTAAGGTATTTGCAGTCATCAGCCCTTGGCACATTCTGCAGTATTTGGCTGTTCCTGTACTAATGCAAGAAGGGCCCTTTTGGCCAAAGCATTGTTACTGACCACTGACTACAGTGACTTACTGAAAATGAGAAATCCAGTTCCCACCCCAGAGCATCCCCACAGCTCTGGAAAGGCCGGAACAGTTGGCTTCGGTCGCAGTTTTGCTCGGGGGATTGATGGAACTTGGTGGGGAGTGGCAGATTCCCGTTGGGTGGGTGGGGCAGGGGAGGCCAGGCCTTGTGTTTCTGTTCCTCAGCATCCTGCCACTGAGGCCCCTCAGCGTGAGCCACCCCGTGCTGAGATAGCTGTGGCTGGAACATGCTGTAATCTTGTGCTGAAATGTCCTTTACGATGCCGTTGCATCTGTCACGGCTCGAAACTCTCTGCGTTTCCCCTGCTGTTTCTCCCACTCCTCCCCAAAACTCCCTCTTATCACTGGCAAGTCTTTCCCACCCTCAAGCACAGCTCAGACGCATTCAGACATCACGTTTTTTCTGCCCATCTTATTAATGCTGATTTTTTTCTGTGATTTGTCCCTGCAGAAGCAAGCTTGGAGCAGAAACTCCGTTGTTTTTTGACATGCATTTTGTTTACAGCTGCCTAACCTTGACAAAATAAGTAACGTCAAATCCATGGGCTGTTCCTGTTCCAAGGCTTGTGTTTATTTCTCTTTTGGTTGAAAAGATACAGTAGCTGGTGAGAATTCTTTCTGTGATGCATTCTTATCAGCACCGTGCCTCTTGCAAGCACAGACAACGTGTAATTTCATTACTTTGTGTTTCAGCTTTGCAAACTTCCTGACAAATTGATGCCTAAAGTTGACTTTGTCAAGGAACATGGGTTTTGGGGGAGGGTTTGGAGGCGTGAGTTCAGAAACATAATATGGCAGCTTTGCCTCTGCGGACTGAACAATTGTAATAATTTCTCTTCATATAATGTTCAGTTATCAGTTTCTTCCAAACTTCAGTTAGTACAGTCACTCAAAGAACCTTTTGTCCTTGCAAATAAAAAATTCCCATCCTCATGTAGAGGTTCAGAAAACTCTGATGAAATGTAGGTTCACTGCAGTCCAACATCCAGGCATTTCATCCATCCTGGGTTACGGATGAAGACATCCTCCTGAAACTGCCCAGATTCAGGCTAAATCGATCAGCCGAGACCCACAAAGCTTCCAATCGCAATTATACTCCTTAGATAAGTAATAGTCTCGCAGCTTGTGCTGGAACTGGGTAAGCAGAAGCACCTGAAAGTGAAGTCTCAAGGATGAGCGTTTGCTTTTGCGTGCCTTAACAGACGGGTTTTTTCCTCAAAGCTTTGCCCCACGGAAAATCCATTGGCGTAGAGGAGACGTGCCTGGTTTTGGTGCTCTGACCAAACATGCCTGGTTTTGGGGCACTGACAGGGATGTGCTTTCTCTGTTTGCTGCAGACACGGAGACGTGTGACTACGGCTGGCACAAGTTCCAGGGGCAGTGCTACAAGTACTTCGCGCACCGGCGCACGTGGGACACGGCGGAGCGGGAGTGCCGCCTGCAAGGAGCGCACCTGACCAGCATCCTGTCCCACGAGGAGCAGATCTTCGTCAACCGTGCGTACCCACAGGGTCCCTCTGCCTCACATTGCGGGTGCCACAAGACCAGAGAGATCTGAAGGTGTCAGAGAGTGCCCAAAGGATGGTCATGGAGATGGGGAAGGGTTTAGAGAGGAGCTGAGGGCACTTGGCCTGTCCAGTTGGAGAAGAGGAGACTGAGGTCAGACCTCATTGTGGTCTCCAACATCCTCCTGAGGGGCAGCTCTGATCTCTGCTCCCTGGGACAGGAACAGGACTCAGGGAAGGGCTGGAACTGGGCCAGGGCAGGCTCAGGCTGGATATCAGGGAAAGGTTCTTCCCCCAGAGGGTGCTGGGCACTGCCCAGGCTCCCCAGGGAATGGGCACGGCCCCGAGGCTGCCAGAGCTCCAGGAGCGTTTGGGCAGCGCTGCCAGGGATGCCCAGGGTGGGATTGTTGGGGTGTCCTGGGCAGGGCCAGGGGTGGGACTGGGTGATCCTTGTGGGTCTCATCCAGCTCAGGGTATTCTGTGACTCTAAGCAAGAGGGGTCACTGAGGGTTCAGAGCTGCTGAGATCTCCTCCTCACCACTCAGCTCTTGCATCTCCAACTTAAAACACGCTTTTAGAATGTTTAAAAGGCACACTTTGTGTTATAAATGTTTACTTCTGCAGTTAATACAAGTTGTCTATCACTATTAAGTTATTATTTGTTAAATAGAAAAGACTTTTTTGGGTGAGGAGGAAAACAGAAACTTTTGTTTTGGCATTGAAAGTTTTTGAAACACTTATTTTCTGGAGACTTAAGGTTTTTTGTATGTATGACATCAAGACAATGCCACCATATATCATGTTAGTTAGGCATAAAGAAATAGTTCCTGTGTGTTACAGTCTAGACAATACTGGTCTCAGCCTAACCAAAGCTTGAAAAATGTAGATTAAAATATGTGATTTTAACATTTTTAAAATTTTTTTTTCTCCCCCTCATATGTTCTCAGGTAGTAAACTAATTCTGTTTGCTTTGGTGGACACCATCGGGAGTGAAGAGACAGGGTCGTTTAAACCTGTTAGATGAGAATCTGCATTTCTATACACATCTCAAATTAAAATCAAAAAGCTGAAAAAGAGCCTCTAAACCAGTCCTTAGCACAAAGAGCAGCGGAATCTTCAGAACAGGATGTCTGATTCATTCCGTGCAAATTATTTTCTTTGGTGAAATCTCTTCCATTTATGGGAAGGTTAACAAAAATACCCCTCTGGTTCCCTAGGTATTGGCCACGACTACCAGTGGATTGGCCTCAATGACAAGATGTTTGAGCGTGACTTCCGCTGGACCGATGGTAGCCCACTGGTAAGATGCCTTTGAGCTGAAATCAGTCACTCATTTCTTTTTGTGGTGGCTTATCAAATTCCCACCGGCAATGAGGGAAGCTGCGTGGTAAAAAATACCCAAATAATAATAATTAAAAAAATAACCCCCCCTCCCAAAAAAATACCCCAAAACCCTGTCACTAAATATGGACCCAAGCAAGCAGCCAGGGACACCTAATATTTTGTGGTTTAGTTCTAAAGTCTTGCTCTTAGTTCCTGTTATTGTATGTGTGGGAACTCTCGAAGGATTCAAACAGAAACACTCAGAAATCTGAGACTGTGGTAATTTAAGGGTCTCTGCTGGAGATGCTTTGTGCTCTTCTTGTCTTGTGCAAGGACATGTGTGGCAATTCTCCTCACTCACCAGGATGCATTTTTGGGTGATGATCTGGCATCCAGGCTCTTGCCTTTGCTGGGTCTCTGGGGTGCACAGAGGAGCCTGACAAGTATTTCTGGAGCCTGCTCTGTGTGGCAGCTCTGCAGCAGCCATCCTCAGCTGGTTCAGGAGGCCTGTAACCCATAATTTACCCGTAAAATTTTAAGATGCTGTTGATACCTCTTGCTGCCTTAAAACAGAAAGGAAAATCAGCAGAAGGAGAGGGAAACCTCTTCACCCTCCATCAACAGGCCTAAATCAAAGGGCTGATGGACACAGGAAAAGATCAAGCTCTTCCCCATTCAAAATAATCCCTTCTGCAGGAGGGACAAGTGATTTATTTCCTGTTGCGCTCCCACTGAAGCACATTGCATCAAGAAAAAGCCCAAACTCGTTATTATTTTCCCTTCCAGTCCTGAACTCTTAAATCAGAGAGCATCTGGACCCACGTGTTGTTGCTGCAGACCGTGTGGCTGCAGCTGATGTAGAAAGACATCTGGGGCAAGGCAGGCTTTACTTATTGCCATTTCATGTAAATAACCAGAGCCCTGAAGTTCTCTGAAACGGCTCATAAACGAGGCATTTCTTGGAGACGTGGTCTGTGATGGCACAGAGGGGTGGGAAATGGTGGTGGAAGTTTCTGTTGGCTGCCTGGTGGCTCAGAGCATCTGGGCTGGGACCAAGGCACCCACCGGTGGTTCCAGACACCAAACCCTGTGGTGCAAAACAAGGTAAATGCTTATATATTCCAAAGACAGGTTTGTTGTGACGCTGAATGATGAATCTCTCTGGTCTAGTGGAAGGTGTCCCTGCCCATGGTCCCTCCCAGTCCAAACCATTTTGTGATTCTATGGATTTGAGGCAGTTAAAATTAGAGCTGAGATGCTATTTTTTAAATTCAGGCTGCTGACCCAATGGGGCATTCTATTTTGACTGTAATTTTCAATTTTAAGAAATTAAGGTATTCTAGGAACAGAGTGGTACCATCTGTCCAACTGATTTCTGTTCTGATTGATCTTTTTTCCACCTAATTTTTCTTCCATTTTTAACAACTTCCCTCTGTCTCTTCCTTTGGAAACAATTTAGGTGTCTCTTGAAATCATTTGTGTTCATTGCTTCTATATATTTCCCTCATAACTTCTTCCATATGGTTTCTGGATCCCATGGTTCTGAGCAGCTGCCTCATTTGTTCCTTTTTCCCTGGTTTTTAACTCATTTCTCATACTTTCTAACCACTCTTGTGGTTACAGAGATTTATTGCTTCTCTAGTAATTAATAGGAATGATAACATAATTAAATATATACATCAAATCTATTTCCCTGATGATGTCCTAAAATTGAAGTGAATTTAAATACTATCCAGGCAGCAAATTTTCCTCTTTTATGCATTTGCAGGTAAGCAGAATTCATGATAGCTTTAAATGCATTAGCACAATTTGTGATCATAAAAATTAGCATTATTACACCGCCACTCCGGTTCTAACTTGAATTTCTGAGTTTAGAGGTGGCTCTTGCCTATAGACAAAATTTTAATAGCCTTGACATGTTTTACATGCATCAGGGTGCATCTGTATTCAGCTGTTTCTAAATTTGTTTCCCAGCTCTTTGCACTCTCCAAATAAATATTATCTATCCACAATTCTTTTCAACACTTCTGGCATAAGGGAAAATTTGTCGAGCCTGCTGGGGATCCCCCTGATATCAGTTTTCTTGGAGATGCTATCAGAAGAGTGATTGTGCAGCTACAAGTGGTGCACGTTCATCTTTATCTTGATACTTCTTTGAGTTTTCTCCAATAACAGCTTGGTTTAATCCAAGAAATCATGTTTGCATGACTTTATGAGGTCTAATGGATTAAAAATAAACCCCTAACAGTTCTGATGGTTGGTAGGCTTAAAAGAAAAAGCAAGTTAACAACAACAACAACAGCAGCAAGACGTGTTGTGGGCGATGAGTTTTAGGGATTTCTCTTTCATGTGAATTTTCTTTCTGAACCAAAACAAGCCCCTAGAACTGGGAATCTCTGAACCACAGGTTCCACTACAGCAACTCTTTTGCCACGTGGTATTTTATTGGCAGTTTTGGGAAAAGGGATCAAATACTTTTTTTTTTTTTCCTTTCTTTGTACCTAAAATATTTTTGAACCAATGCATTCAATGGAAGGAAATCAGTAATTTTTTGACATTTTCAGCCCCCGACAAGTTGTGGTTTTCTGGATTTTTTTAAACTGAGGCCAAGAGCTAGCCACCACTAAATATGATATTTGGGCAAAGCATGTACATGAGAGTATAGAATTAAGGTTCTTACTGGGAAACCTACACTGAACCTAAAGTAGCCTTGATAGGCTCTCAGCCCTTCTGAAAGAGACTGTTTAGGTGCCTAATACTGGAATAAGTATAATCAGCCACTTTTGATACCTTGGAATGCCTTCTTTTTCACCCCCATAGGAAACACTCTCTGTGCACAATTCATCAAAACCAGCAGCAGCAGTCCAAAAAAAAAAAGAAAAAAGCCCCTCTATTCCTGTGCACGTTTTTTGAGCTTCAACTGGAATTTATGTTGAACTTGCTAAAATAGTGCCAGTAAGCAAGGCTTGGAAAAGATGAAGAGTGATCTTGTAAATACACACTCCATCTCTCAGAATTCCTGGAGGTGAATGTTGGTGTCTGGAATAGTGAAGCAAGTACAATCAAATCCAGTGAGAAAGCAAGAAATAGTATTGAAATCTTCTCGGCCCACATGACTTTTGTCCATATTTGCATTGAGTCTGCCTGTTTTCCTTAAAAAAAAAAAAACAAACCCCAAAAAAACCTTTTAGGACAAGAAAAATCATCCGATTAAAAGAGAACCAGGCCCACTCCTAAATCACAATATTGCAGGTTCTGCTCCTGAGTACAGAACTTGAGGAAGATTTTCTGATTTACCTCTCTGAAATGTCTGATGCATCACAATCTGTGAGATTTTAGGGGTTTTTGGCTGGTTTGTTTCTTAACTGTAAAGTGGTTTTTAATTCAAAAGTTGTCAGCAGTTTCCTGCCTTTCAGGCAAAATGGCAGAGTCTTGTGCCCGGGGCTGAGCTGTGCAGATAAAGCCTCACCATCTGCTGGTAAAACACACATTTTCAGCTTGTTGTACCCACTGCAACCCAAACACAGACTGGGCTTGAGAAGAGCAAAATTACTTGACTAAAGTAGTTGTGCCCTACCTCTCATACCCTAAAGTTTAATTGTCAGCTCAGGTGGCATTTTCCGTAAAGAAAATGGTTTTCAGGTGACTGATATATCATTACTGGAATTTTTTTTTTGGCCAGACCGATTTGCTTATATTTGTTTGGGTGGTTTTTTTTGAAGTTTCTGTAAAAAACAAATTGGCTAAGGCCAGAATTTATCTTCCAAGTTCTCCTTGGCTAAGCTGGGGACACCTTGTCCAATAAGCAGGATAAAATAGGCTGTAATTACAGTAAGCTGTGGGGTCCAGTGGCTGCTCATATGTATCTGATTTGTTCTGATTTGCTGCACTGTATCTGGGTGGCAGGAAGCAATATTTTCTCATCTGCATCATGTTCCTGCTCTCTTTGTTTTGTTTTTTTTTTTTATTCCTCTTATTTATTTATTTTTCTGTTTTTGAAAGAAGGAACTTTTCGGTAGTTCTGTTGTTTAGGAGAGGTGGATTCATGTCCTGCAGCTGATGAGCCACGCAACAAACCAGTTTTCGGTTCACCAGTCTTTTTCTTTTTTATATGAAGGGAAAGGAGTTGGTGGCAGCTGTGTTAGTGCAGCACAAAAAGTGTGTGTCCTTTCAGGAAACCCAGATCCTCACATGTGGGGCAAGTTCAGTGGGAGCTGGAGATGAGGGGCCGCTGCCACAAGCCTGGCCTGGGACTGGAAGCATCATCTGAGGTCGTGTGGACGAGCAGGAAGCTGAAAACTTTGGCAAATCTGCCTAGTCCCTGATTTCAGATAATTTGCCTCAAAGGTGGAGGTGGTGAGAGCAGGTCCTGAGGTGTGCTCGGAGAACTCGCAGCACCCCAGCTCTTTTAGGGCTTTGTTATTCATTACTTCCTGGAAATCAAACCAATTTCTGCTCAAGACGTTTCAGGTATGATTACACTGATAGACTCAAGAGGCAGGAGGGAATAATATAGTGTTTTTCAGAGCATGTTTTGCTAGCTCTGCTTTTCTTCTGTTCAGGGTAGTTATAGGGCTGTTCTGTTGGCTTTGGTGTGGGAGAACATTATTTTCCCTCTGATTTACATCCTACAGTGGAATGAAAATGGCTGTATGTAGTCTTTATTTACATTTAGAAAATTACAGAATCTAAATTGCTCTTGCGCTTTACTGCAGACTTTTCTTCCAGCATTTCTCTAACAGTGAACAACTCTTTCAAGTATGTATCAAGGACAATCTTCATCCCACAATTATGATAAAAAGCTCTAAGCAGTAAAAACAAACACATTTGGGAAATAACACAGTGTTGCAGGAGAAGAAAGCAAGGCCCAAACACACACAACTGTGGGAGCAGAGGAATTTGCCTGCTTGGATCTTTTTATACTTTAAACGTGATGCAATGCAAACTACAGAACAGCAAAACTTACATTATCAGTGGAGGCACTTAATAATTGATCAAAGGGATAAGAGGACACAACGGGACACTTGAAAAGATGCCAGGGAAATCGAATTTAAATAATTCACTTAAGCTCTGTGAATGGTAACTTCTACAGCTGTAAAGCACACCCATCCAAACAGACAAAAAAAGAAAAAAAAAATTAAAAAAAAAAACCAAACTGGTGTTGCTTTTGGCAGCTCCCCCTTTGTGTTTGGATTGCTGGCATTTCCCTGCTAAGGACCCTTGTGAGCAGGCACAGCAGAGAAGGAGCCCTTTGGAGCTATTCACGTTATGGATTAAGCACATACAGCTACTTGGGGCTGTGCCCAGGGCCCCCCGCCCCACGAGGGGGGTTATTCACATCCCCTGGAAAACGCTGCTGGTAATTAGTGCTTTGTGGGGCGCTGAGCTCACTGCCATTACATAAGATTGGTGCTGTAATAAGGAGCTGGCCAGCGTCTGTGGCCAGATTGTCTGTCACTCGGAGAGTGCTGCCAGCCAGGAAAGGGACGGGGCATTTTGCCACTTTTGAAGCTGTCCAGAGACCCTGCCTTGGTTCTCCTCCCCTTTGGCACAGGGGCGTTTATGCTTCGTGTTCTGCAAAGCTGGTTCCTCAGGTTGTCAGTGTTAGGAGCTACATTAAAAGAAAAAAAAAATTAAAAAAAAAAAAATTAAAAAAGAAGGAAAACAAACCAGAAACTTAATTCTGGCAAAAACAAAGCCCTCTCTTTTCCTTCCTTTATTAGTCGGTCAATCAGAAGGCTTTAACTTGAGCAAATCTGTAACTGCACCTCTCTCAGAAAGAGTAACTTCGTTTAACACACACACACACAAAAAAAAACCCCTTCAAAAGGCGTGGAGTATTGTAGGGAAGGAGCCTGCCTCTGAGGGTTAAGTAAAGCAAACAAACTAAAAAAGTGCTGTAGTCAGCTGCAAACAAAAAGCTCATTGTGCCCATGTCCCACAGGGTCCTTGGAGAAGGAGATTTTAAACCTACCAAATGTTTTGATTCTGTGCTGCAGTCAGTCATTAAGGCCTCTCTTTAAGATGCTCATTTGACCCGCATTTAAATGGAGGAGAACTATGTAATGTTATTAATGACAGGTATATTTTTGGTTCAGGATGTGGCAGGAAGGGCCTCTTGGACAAAGTGGGGTTTTGTCTTGTTTTTACCAGGGGGGTCAGCAGTTACTTCAGAGACTTTTTACTGCTGGGCTGAAATTACTTGTTACTCTGGGCTAAAATTCTTGGACGGTTTCAAACCTGCCATAATTGTTGACAAAGTGTAGGATTTTTCTTTCTTTCTTTTTTTTTTTTTTTTTTTTTTTTCCCTCCAGTGGCTCTCCTGGTAGCTGTGCACAAAAAGATTCAGTCACACCCCACACAATTTGCATCACGCTGCCAATGTATATCCGTGTCAGCGTGACTCCAAAAAGAACGTGGATTACACCAAACTCCACTTTGTCCCACAGTAAAACACCTGCCCTGTGGCAAGAGAACTTCACCAGGTCTTTGCCACTCATTTTTAACATGATTTCTCAGCTGCTAAAGTGGCGTCTGAGAGCCCAGCACACAGAGCATACCCTCAAAACTGAAGTGTGCAGTGTGTGACGTTATTCTGAAAACAAAACATGGTAAAGAGCAGGCAAAAGTCCACAGCTTCATTTAGCTTTGAAAGAGTTAATGAAGGAGGTGTCTTTTCTCAGTGATTATAATTTTGGAGCGGCTCTGGGCTTTGCCGTGAGTAGACAGCATCACCTAGCGGGGTTTCATTGCCATACCCACCGCTTTCTGCTTCTCGTGGAAAAATTGTCGTTCTATGGTATTGTTTTGAAAAAAAAAATCCCAGAGCTACTCATCTGCTCCACCGTAAAATCATCTCTTCCCAAAGCTGTAGGATTGGCAGTGCTTTTATGTTTCAATTTCATCAGGTACCCTTTTTCCACTGGTTTAATTTCAATTCATCAGATTTCTTTCCCAACTTATTTATTTTTTTCGCAGAACTCTTCCTGCTTATTCAATCTGCACTCTCTTCTCATGCACACTCTTAGACACACATTAATGTATGCTTTTCGGAGTCCCTTTCTTTTTGTTGCAAGCTGCTGCACAGGGCCCAAAAAGTTTTTCAGCACATTCAATCTCTCTGTTACCAAAAAACCCAACCCCTGCAAATGAAGCAGAAGTCCTTAGCAAAGCTCCTCCTGGGAGTTTCTCTTGCTCACAGTGTGACTCAGTCATGGGGAGTGTTGGGTTCCTGCCTGGTCCAAATCCTGCCAGTTTCCCAAATCCTGTGCAAATAAAACTCAGATTAAGAGCTAAAGGGAAGGCAGTCAACTATGACCTAAAATAATATCAGGATCACGACATGTGATTTTTGTGTGTGCTTTCAGATAGGTTTAAATATAGGAGCTGTCTTCAAATTGATTCGAGTTTCTCCCAGCAAAGGTTTATGCACCCACTTGGTTCCTCCTTCAGGCAATTATTTTAGCATCTGTCTGAATCCTGCATGTGATCTTCCCCGTGATCTTCCCCCGTAAGGCATGGCCCATGCCTTTAAACCAAGGTATGTGCTAAGCACTCGCTGAATGGAGTTTTTAATCTCATAAATGCTTTTGGTGAGTTCTGTCAGACTGCTCCCATTCATAAAATCAAACAGAAGATTCCTTTGCAGGACTGGAGGGAACTTTAGTGAAACAGAGCCTGCACTGTAAGGTAGTTTATCATCTTTCCCATGTATAAATGCATTTAAATACTAGGTGAGCTTAATGGAAGTATTTCAGACATTGCCAAATCTTCACAGAAATCTGGTTGATTTTTTTTTCCCTATGGAAAAGAAACACAATCCCGTTCAGACTTTCCAAGTGTGTCCTGTGACAGCATCCGTGCTGTATTGCAGCATGAGCCACAAATGAGGGTTTCCCGGACTGATCCATGTGCTCGTTGTAACCTCGTGCTGATCTCGCTGTAGTTCAGCCACCGAGTAATTCTCGAGACTCACTGAAAGTGAGATGTAATTTTCACTTAAGCTGTCCAATTATAACAACCCCCACGGTGAGGAACTTGTTCAGGGGCTTTCCTGATAAAGATTTCTAAGACTTTCTCTGCTATTGTGTTGAAAAAAAAAAGGGGGAAAAAAAGTGTATTCCTGTTCTTATCAGAGTTATGGCAGGACAAGAAAAGGGTGATAGCCAGTGAGGTTTGCAGTGGTGGTTTCAGCTTAGTGATAAATACCAAGCAGGAAATATTGCTTCACTTCCAGATGAAACGGCACAGAAAGTGTCCAGTCAGCAAGTCCCTACATCTTCCATTGTTGTTTTTTCTTTAATTTGCCTCATTAGTCTGGCATTAAGGAGGAATCAGATAGGGAAGCAGCCAGAACGAAAGGAAATGAAAATCACAACTACAAGTGCCAAAAAGTGCCAAGGCAGATTTGTGCTTTAAGCTTATTTAAACATGCTGAAAACATGCTTCCTTTCCCCAGAAGGAAAAGCCTTAACCTGTAAATCTAAGTCGGTGTATTTCAAGCAAATTATTTCCTAGCTTCAGTCGTGTGCAGGAGATTACTGGCCTTCACACAATACCGAGGCCAAGCAGTAAAGTTTTGTTGGCACCAGTGGTTTATTTTATTGTGCTTTGTTAAACACAGTGCTTGTTGACTACTTAGGGATGCAAAGTCTGAGTGATTGATCTCAGGTGCTTGATGAGCCTCTTGGAGATAGAGGGATGGCTGAAATTTCCAGAGGAGTGTCACAAGGCTGAGATACCCCCCCGGATCCACCTGAGTGGATTACCCATCACTAAGGAAATGAGCCCATCAAGAAAGGCTGCTTATCCGAGGATTTAAATAACAAATCTCCCACGAGGTGGGATCTTGTCCATGATGGGAAGATTATGCTCCCTGTGTTTAATTAGCAGCCATCTGAATGAGAATAGGTAGTGACTGGCTAATAAAGTTCTCTGCTTTACAGCTTTTGCTATAGCCGTGGCTTTTTTAGCTCGTTTTATGTCACAAGTCACTCTGCCACCCAACATGACTGTGAGTTTATGCAGTGCCATATAAGGAAATCCTCCCCAAAAAATGTGGAACTTAATGAAACGTCCTCATGGGCTTTTGAAACCATCATATCCAAACTCCTCCTGTGAGACAAGAGAATACATTTTCCCTGTTTTATGGGCTGGGAATGGCCAGCCAAGTGCATTGTCTAGTGCCACGTAGGAAGCCTAAAGAGCTGAATCCCAGCTCAGCTCCAGCTCTGCCATGGACCATCCACACTCTGCAGGAGAATTTTCAGGGCCTTTTAGCAGAGAAAGCCAGAACTAATAAATCCAGTGTGACAGAGAAGGCTTTGATTTCAACAATAAAACCAAAAAAGCACAAGGAAGATTAACTAATTATTACAGTAAAATTAAAGGCATGAAGAGTATAAACTCCAGTTTTCATCCTGAAATGATGGTCAGACAGAGTGGTGGCTCCCCAAGGACCAAATGAAGGTAGAGGGACCCAACTCCTGTCCTTGGGGGTAGGTCCTGCAGTCACCTGCAGTCATCTGATTACACAGAAACCTCAGGTTTTTGAGGAAAAGTCCCAATTACCCTGACACTGTGGGTGTTGAGACCTGCACAGGGTGGGTGGCCCAGTGGTGTCTGCCTGAGCCCGAGGTCGGGGCTTGGCCAAGGATGGGTTGTGGTGAATAACACAGAGAATAAAAAATTTCAGCCAATTTTGGTATCAGCTGGCCAGGGCTTGGAGCACCCTGGGATAGTGGGAGGTGACCCTGCCCATGGCAGGGGTGGCACTGGATGATTTTAAAGGTTCCTTTCGACTCAAACCATTCTGAGATTCTGTGATTGCTCTGAACTTCCCTCCCCACAAGCACCTCAGTGAAACATGCTGGAGGAGAAGCGTGGTCAGCCAAACCTCCTCTGAAGCACATACATTTTGAGTCTTGTACATCATTAAGATTATATGTCCACAAATATACAGTCTGGAAGTGCTTTGCATTTTAATACAGAGAAAAAAATTCACATCTGCTATGGTAATGTTGCTTAAAAACCAGAATAGTGACGGTTTTTAGGTCAGTCTGTGCAATCACCCAGTGTAAATATTTCTGATAAGGACTAGAAATCTTACAGGAACTTTTCTTCCATGTATTCACTAAGTATTTGGTTCTGTTTAGGTTCTGTCTTATGAATGATACAGCTAAGAGCATTGCGAAAGGCTTTTTCCCATTAATCTTTTGCTCATACGGGTTTAGGAGATCGTGCAATCACCCCAGATCTACTCTAGTGTGAAGTGAAAACCAGAGTTATGCTTATGGTCATGCAAAGACCTAATCCATATGAGAAAAGCAAAATATTAGTTTCTTTTTCTAGCAGCCTATTCCACTCAAACTGTGAGAATCTCCTTGTATCATTGTCCCATTATCAGTGTCTAAACAAGGAATTGAAAAACTACAGAGGAGCTGGGTGGAGACCTAAGAAAGCAATTCAGCAGTCTGGAACTTCCTCTACTAAGCAATTCTGGCACCAGAGCCAGGCAAAATCAGAGCTCCTCAGCCAAAATAAATCTGTGCAATGACGATATCAGATGTGAGGTAACAGCAAGTCATGCTGGGGGATATCAGACATTCTTGAACAAACCACGGGGCCTAGATGTAATCCTTTGCCACTACACTGCAGCGCTGCCAGCTAAGCAAACACAAACTTTGGAGTCATTTTGGCAAGGCAAGTAAGAGCATATGGAGTCTGTGTGCTGAGGCGGGGAGCTGGCAGGCTGCTGAGCACCTCCAGCTCACACGCCCCCGATAGCCACTAAATAGCCTTCATTCCCACACTCTCATCCCTGTGGAAGCAAGCAGCTCTCCAGTATCATTTCCACAAGAAACAGCTGCAAGGCTTGTTGAAATCCTTCCTTTGCTCCCAGGACATTATTGATGAAATTTTCTGCCACGAACCTTACGGTTTTCTTTAATTTTTGTGTGTGTCTATGCACATGTTCTTGGAAGCCAGTGGAGTCTGGACTTGAGTAAATGAGTTGGTGTGCATTGTAGTTTAGGACTATTAAACACTGAAAAGCTGAGATGGAGTTAATTTAGTTCCAATCCAAAAGGGGGATGTTTTATTAGAGGTAATAAATTCCGTGCAGAACAAATTTATTTGGACTGTGCTGGTTAAATTGCCTGGATAATTAAAACCTATGATGGGTAAGATGACACGTGGTAGGAAAAGGTTAAGTATTTAACTCATTTTCCTTTCATAGTTTGATTCATTGTAAGGTAAATACTACTTGTGTGGGGTATGTTAACTTCATTTCTAAAATGTGTTCACCCAGGCAGTGAATAGGGGTTATTTCACAAAGTTAAGAAAATAGAAAGCTAAACTTTTATGACATTTATACAGGCCAGCTCTGGTCAGAAAGATGTAAGCACTGAGGAAAATATAAGCACTGTAGAAACTGTGTCATTTTGCCCATACAAGGGGCTAGCTGCCTGGTTAATGTCTGTCATTTATGTGAATTCCAGTTCTTACAGATATCTATTTTTATCCTTCATTAAATTCTTCCCAGAGTGACACAACAGAAATCCCGGCGAAAATCACTAGGAGTGGTTTCCAAACATTCTCTCACTTTTCTTGACATAACATCATGCAAATCTTAGATTCCTGTGCTTTGTTTGGGAACAAGGTGGGGGGTTATCCCACCTCTGCTGGCTGCCAGGACAGGAGTCTGTATGTCCCCTGACAAGAACTGCTGCACAGGTTTCAACCAGTCTGACAAAAGTGTTGCTACTTTTCCTGTTGATCGAAAAAACAGACTGAATCCTCCCAAATTTTCATCCAGAAATGACATTGTGCTGATATTTCACAGCCATTTGAAGATTCTTTTATGAGTTTTTTTTTGTTTGTTTGTTTTTCACATACCAGAAACCAGATTTCTACTTCTAAAATTAATGTGTTTTGAAGAAGCTCTTTCTGCTTTTATTCATGTATTTTCATAGATGTCTGGGGCTATTTTTTTCACAGAGGGCATAATTTGTGTCACCGTTTCTAAAGCTGAGAGGCTGCTGTCTGGGCTCAGTGTGCCACCTAGCATTTTTAGTGGAAACTCCAGTCTCCAGTGGTTTCAGGGGCCACATTCCGACTCTTTCACTTACGTTGCACTTAATTCTGCACATCGTCCTACGGAATGACTCCATTAAGTGAATGAAGTCATCCAATGTCAAAAGTAATCCGAGTCTGGGAAGTCAGTCTGTAATTCTCCACTTAGTAGATGTGGACTCATGAGGGTTATGGGCTATTTCCTCTATTTTCTCGCATTATACTTCATGACCCTTATGCAGGAAAGAGTGTTCTCAACACACTTAGGATCCAGTTTTCTTCATGTCCCTTTGTTTTGTTCACCTGACATCAGTTTACAGTAAATGAGAAGTTAGACCAGAATATTTTTCCCTCCGATATAATCTGTAATAGACTGGGAGGATACTATAAATCTACCTTTGTTTAGCCCTTGCTTAGCAGCCTGAATCAAACAGGTGAGATTGCTCTTCACCACAGGTGATACCATGTGCTCTTTTGCTGATGTAAATATTCTCCAGCACTGGGAGTGACTTCTCTTTTGCTTCTCTTTTCTGCAGCAATATGAGAACTGGAGACCAAACCAGCCAGACAGCTTCTTTTCTGCTGGAGAAGACTGTGTTGTTATAATCTGGCACGAGAACGGGCAGTGGAATGATGTCCCGTGCAATTATCACCTCACTTATACCTGCAAAAAAGGAACAGGTACAAACTTTCCAGTGACAAAGCTGTAATTTGCTAAATTGCCATTCAATACTTTTTAACATGTTCTCCGGACGGTGATGGATCAGTTTTAAGTCCTTTTGAATGGTCTGTCATTGAGGATGACACGAAGAGTCTTGAAAATGAGACTTTTTCCTTAAATGCTTGCAGTAACTTCACTGGTTTTCAGGTTTTTGAAAAAGCACTTCTTTGTGTGAGTATGCCAACTTTTTTGGCTTGAATTTACGTTAGAATTTAAACCACAAAGGCAATAGTAACCACAATATCTGCCATTTTCCAATTTCCATCACTACTGGTTTTGGTTTACGAGACTGGAGATCTACAGGACAGACTGGTCCCCCTGTCCTTGTCTGGATGCTCCTCTTGGGAGTCCAGCTGAGATCCCTTGTCACCTTCCCTTAGCCTGGGCTCACAGGTCAGTCCCGGTTCAAACTGGGCTCACAAGCTGAAGTTTTGGGTGATCCTCTCTCTTCCTTTCAGTGGCTTGTGGTCAGCCTCCGGTGGTGGAAAACGCAAAGACCTTCGGGAAGATGAAACCTCGTTACGAGATCAACTCCCTCATCAGATACCACTGCAAAGATGGTTTCATCCAGCGCCACATCCCGACCATCCGGTGCCAAGGGAACGGACGATGGGATATGCCTAAAATTACTTGCATGAATCGTGAGTTCTCTGAAAGCAAACCAGTGACAAACCAGAAAGAGCAGGCTAATTAAAGATTAACAAGTAATGAGTGTGTATTGTAAGAGAGGAGCAAATCTGGCAGGACAGATTGTGGCAGCCATACTGCTCCTTCTGTCTGCAGGAAAATACACCGAACTTCCAGAACTAATCGAAATTTTCCTCTTCTGTTTCTGCAGAAGGCATTAAGATTATTTTAAAGTAAGCAACAACACTGTTAGAAAATCCTGGAATCAACAGGTGGCTAATAATGCTGATGATTCTTTCTGCAACTGCATGTATACCTGGAACACTGCCACAGTTCCAGTTAATCATTTGTTAACCCTCTAATTAACCAAGGGTAAATGGAACTGTGACCTGAAGCATAGCCAGCCCATTCGCACTTTCATTTTAAACGATTTTCCCTTTTTTTTCCTCTTCCTCTCCTCCTTTCTCTCTGCAGCCTCCACATACCAAAGGACTTACTCCAAGAAATACTACTACAAACACCCCTCGTCGGGCAAGGGGACGTCGTTAAACTCGTCCAAGCACTACCACCGCTGGATCAGGACGTGGCAGGACTCGAGGCGCTGAGAGCTAAATGGTGAATGGGGATTTCCACCATTTCAGCCAAAGTCATAACTTTCTGTGCCTTTTTCTATCACTTATAGGAGTATTATCAAATCGTTTTGAAACTACGGACTGCAGTATTCACGACGCGTTTTGCAAAAAAAAGAAAAAAAAAAATCACGGTGTTTATCAGAAAATTTAAGAAATAAATAAAAAAGAGGAGAAGTGCTTATGGGGATAAAAGGAAACCATTTCCAGCCTATAAAGATTATTAGTTTTCTATATGCCATCGGTGTGGACCATTTTATGATATGAACCAGCCTTCTGCAATATTTAAACAGCTCAATTTTAGCACCAATGAAAATGTAAATAAGATGATTTTAATGTTGTTTGACTGTGTGTTGTTTTTAAAATCCTGTATATAAAATGAAAAGTCACACTAATTTCAGGCATATTTATGGTTAGAACGGCCTCAGAGGTCTTCAGTCATTTATGACGTTGTTTCTGTGTTGTTTACCTAGGCTGGAAATGGTTGAAATAATGACTTCACTGACTGAAATTTGCAATTATCAGGTGAAGATAAACACACAAGTGACATGACTTTTTTTTTTTTAATGGGAACTGTGCCAATTCCCACCCGAGGTACAGTTTGTGTCCCATGAGATGAAAAGTTTAGACAGAGCACATAAAAGTGGCACGAAACATGAACTAGGGACTGCAATATGGAACTTTTTTTCTGCTCTCCATTCCAGCTTCAGCACATGTGAGAAAGGACTGCGTGGAGCATTTGTGCATGACAAGGAGAGCCTGTAAAATTCCAAGTGCTAATAAATTAACTTTATCAACCAGGGCCACTTTTTTTTTTTTTTTTTGAGAAGAGATAAATAAAAAAGGAAAAAAGGAAAAAAATTACTTTCACGATATTAACCACAAGGTCTATATTACAGGTCTCTGCATTCTAAAATGGAGGTAGACCTGGTGTTTGGGGGATTTTTTTTTTTGTAAAAAACAAACAAAAATCAAAAAAGTAAATAATTTTGTATATATAACCATTTTTTAATCTTTTTATAAAGTAATGAATGTTTGTGTATGAATGCTGCAGCTGTGAAGCGTACATAAATAAATGAAGTAAGCCATACTGATTTAATTTATTGGATGTTATTTTACCCATACAAAGAGGATTCAAAGAGCTCACCAGTGCAGTATTAGCCCCTGAGCTCCACTTTTGGAACCATCTCTCAGTTCAGCTTGCTCTTTTCCCCCGGAGAACAAAATTCCTGCTAAACAGGATAATTTGTCCGCGGCTAGATGGGTGAGAACTGTGTGTGACCGACAGAAGAATCAGGATCTTGGCTTTCTCTAAAGAAGTGTGTGCACAGATTGGTTGTAGGTTGTAGCTGGTGCAGTGTGTACGTAGGAGTTTTCTGTTATGATTTCTTGCCCTGGTCAGTGCCACTGCTGACCTCGATGTGTACAGTGAGTGTAGGAGGTGACGTTCGAAACGGCCTCTCCACGGAAAGGACTGTTATTCCTGCAAAGTGCCTTGCACACCTTTGGGCACAGGACAAAAACAAACAAACAAACAAACAAACAAACAAAAAGGCAAAAAAAAAAAAAAAAAGAGGAAAAAAGAAATCTAAAAAAAAGAAGGAAAAAATAACAATTAAAAAAAAGTGAAAATAAAGTAAGTTCCTTAGGATGTACCTTTTAAAGTAATATGAAAAATACACGCAGGCGCGAGGTTTATGCCTTTGTGTTCGTGCGGGGTTATGATGGAAAAAAAACTGAGAGGGAAAGGAGAAGGATTGAAACCCAGCCAACATGGCAGAGCTGCCTGTGGAGTGACCTTGCCACAGCTCGTTGGGAGCTGAAACCACAGTTCCAAACAACATCCCCTGACCCCGAGGAATGGCAGAAGCTGCTCCCCACCCTTGTGGCGGGGCCTCCCCGCGTTGGCCGGTCCCTTCCCCACCCCTCGCCCCCAAACAATGCACATAATACTTTTCTCTATTTATATTATTATCTTGTATAGTGTATAATGTGAATGTCTGGGGTTTTTTTTGTGAATGAAAGTCTAAAATCTTTGTAACTTTTATATCTGCTTCTGTTTCACCAAAGAAACAAGGTTTTGCTATACTGTGACTTGTCTTGTTATTGCATGTCTTCCTGTTTAAATCTATGCAATGTGATTTTTTTCATATGAATACAACCAGACTGTCAGGTACTTCAAAATTACCATGGGCTTGGTCAAGTGCCCACTGGAGTCAAAGAGTCAGCTGGCTGAACTTTAGTAGGTGCTGGATTTGACTTTATATGAGCAGCTTTAGGGGATATTTTAAGATATACATTGTATGTTTTGAAGTCGATTATTGCTTGTAAAAGTCAAGGCTCTGTTCATAAATATACACTAATCTACACATCACTTCCTTGTACCAGAAACACACAGAACAGAAAATATATTTTAACACTTTGCAAACTTTCTCACCATATGTATAAAAAACCCTGCATAGATTTGTTGTTTTCTTGTCTACTTGTTGGATTTAAACAATGTTGTAAGACATTCAGATAACATTGTGATTGTAGTTTTAATTAGGTTAGATGCAGTGCTTATATTGATTTTTTTTTTCACCTCCTTCTATTACGCATAATAAAATAGGACTGACAACATTCCTTATTAAAAAAAAACAACAAAAAAACCCTAAAAAAACCTGTCACCCATGCTTGTTTATTTAGACAGGGAATGGCAAGTTATTCAGCACTGGAGAATTTTTCTAATACTGATGTAAACCCCGAAATGTTTCTGTACCAACACCGTGAACACACTCGTGTCACAGAGTTGTCTCTGCTGTGAACTCAGGGTGCTACCATGACAAACACCATCATTCCTGTACCTGGAGCATCTCTGAGCTCTGTGGAACAACGCTGGGCTTGGAGTGGAGGGATACAAGACAAAACCAGAGATGTCACAAGGGCCTGGAGTGACTGGACAAGGGGGGATGACTTCAAACTGAAAGAGAGCAGGGCTGGATGGGATATTGGGAAGGAATTGTTCCCTGGGAGGGTGGGCAGGCCCTGGCCCTGGCAGCTGTGGCTGCCCCTGGATCCCTGGCAGTGTCCAAGGCCAGGGTGGACATTGGGGCTTGGAGCAGCCTGGGGTAGTGGGAGGTGTCCCTGCCATGGCAGGGGTGGGAATGGATGGGGTTTAAGGCCCTCTTCAAAACTATTCTCTGGTTCTATGGTCTGAATACAGATTTTGCATTTTTTGTGCCTATGACAGTCTCTGCAGAGTACCCATTTCTGCTCTGAGCATCCTCCTGTGCCTTCACATGTTTCAAATGGTGTTTGAATTCCTGGAGTGCACCCCAGAGGCTGACACCACACAGGGCAGAGATCAGCCAGGCCAAGCCTTTTGGGAGAGCTGCTCTAACAGCAAGAGAAGGTGCTGGTTGGTGCACACATTCCTGTTTTCCAGCTGCACCCTAATAGATGCACAGCTTCATGAAATTAGATAGAGACATCTCCATGATGGCAGAACGTCTTTGGTTTAATGGGATCTCCTGCCTGAGACATCACAACTCAGCAGAAACTGTAGCAGAAAACACAAGCCCCTGGAATTGCAGCAGCTGGCCAGCAGGATGCAGGCAGGGGGCTGCCAGTGGAAAGGATTTGCTACCAAGAGGGCTTTTGCACCAGAAATTGCTTTGCCAGGGCAGTGGCTGGAGGAACACTGAGGTTCAGCACATGGGTATGGTTAAGGTCAGTGTCTGTGATACTAATTTTAAGAGAAAAATCTTCCTTTCTGTAGGTGACATCTCTGCTCTGAGCACAAGCAGAGACCATCCCTGGGCCATGGGAGTTGAAGCAGCTGATGCAAAAAGGCAAATCCATCCTTTTACCAGAGAAAACAGAAATTGTGTTACCGATTTTAAGCAGTGACGTGTACAGGACTCTAATGAATGCACTGTTTTTCATGGTGAATGATGAAAAAGATGCAAACGGTGCTTGGATGAAACAAGGACAAAAGCTTGAAGGCCACACAAACCTGTTAGCACGGCAGAGACAAGGAGTAAGGACAGAAACATCATCTAGAAAAAGGTGTTTCATTTCAGCCCTTCAGCAGCAGATGTAGAGGGAAGCTTAAGAGCTTGTACAGTGCAATTTGATGGCAAATTTTGTTTTCCATAGCAAATACATATTTTCAAGTGGGGAAGCCATCAGCTGTTAGTGCTGCAGAGGCCCAGTCACTGTGTAAATGCTGATAAAGCAGAGAAGTAGAACCTTGAGTTCTGCTACTGAGGAATTTATTCATGACAGTACCAGAATTTCCAGACGCCAGTAGGTGGGAGAAATGAAATGAAGCGGAAAATGGCCCAGCAGCTGCCTTCTGTGGTGGCTGGAGGAGAAAGTAAAAGGAAGGCAAACACTATTGGTGGTCCTGCATGGATGCAGCGGTGTAAGGAGCAATTACCAGGCTGCTGGGATTAAGCTCTGGAAGTTACATCATGTAGTGGTGAGCAGTCCCGTGGCAGTAAAAGTCCTTACTGAGACAGGAGGGCACTCAGTTTAGGGAGGGGAATAAATGGTGTGGTTCTCTCCAGTAGCAGGAGAATGGCAGGAATTTGGGCCCTGTGCTTCTTGCAGTCTTTGAGGTGATAATTGCACGTAGTGCTCCTACTTGGTAGAGGAAGAGAGCAAAGCAGAGGTTTGGCACAGGTCATACAAAAATATCTGCAGCAGATCTGAGTGCTCACTAAAGGCCCTGTTCTCTCACAGGTTTGAAAAAATAAAAAGAGGAAAAAGAAAAAATTGAGTTTTCTAAGCAGCTGATGGAAGATTTAATTGCAAAAGGCAGCAGGATCCCACTTTGCTCTTTTCAGAGTTAGAACAAACGTTGGGCTCACCAAAGTACCATGTCTTTGTCAAAATAAATATTCTTAATAAGCTTGGGAAAGGAGGAAGAAACACCAGAGATTGCTGATGGTGCTGTTTGCTTGCTGAACGAGGGATTCCTTTGCTTGCCCCTGAAGGGAACTTCTTCCACCTCTGCTTAAACCAGGGCAGCTTCTAGAAGAACTCAAATCCTTAGCTACAATCCAAACTCCAGGAATCAAAAGGATCTTGGATCACCAAAGGTCAAAAATTCTTACCAAGGACCAAAAATTCCACAATGCATGGATTTTTTAGTACACGGCAGGGTAACAGCCCCTGTGTCCCCCAAAAGTGCATTTCCATGGGAATGTGTGCTCTGTTAACAAAACCCGTGTATTTTGGTGAATTTCAAACCATACTGGGGCCAGGCTGGTATGTGGAGCTTGAAAATAGCTGATGGTAAAAGGCTGAAATGACAGATCTTCCCCTTTGCTTTTGGGGGAAATAAAGATGTTTTCCTCTCAGCAGCCTGAACAGGTGGTACTGGTTTTCCATCCCTCCAAGTTATAAAGAGAATCCCAAATCCAGGACAGAGGCACTGATGGTCCCAAAGACATTACACTTCCTTAAACCTGGCAGAATCCATCTCCCTCATCCCTGCAAGAGCATCTGGAGCAAAGCTCTGTCCCCTTGCACTGCGACAGATCAGTGGACGAGGCTTTAAGGGAAAAGATATGATTTGGAATAGTGATGTTTTGATCCCTTCTCCCCCACGTCCTTCTCGTGCTCTCAGCCTGGCTGACTCCCTGTGGAAAAGCTTCCTGGGCTGATGTGTTCAGAGGCAGAGTAAGAAGGGCGAAAATCATCAGAAAATAAAACTGTTGTGAAAGAGAATTCTGATGGGGGACACAGAAATGCAGGAAGGGTGATGGGAGGAAAAGTTCATGGGTATTGCTTTGAAACAGAAGATCAGGCTGGGCTAGCTTTGTATTATGCAGGAATTTGAATTTATACCAATGAATTTAGACCAATCAGACAGTGACACCTGCAGAAAATGCACATCAGTAGAGCAGCTATAGATGATAAAACATATATGCAATTCTAGTTTTTGATAAACTGGCCTAAATGTGCGTGTGCTTTGGTGGTAGTTTTTGTCTGTACTCCATAGTGACACGTGCTTTTTTTTTTTAAAAAAAAAGCCACTTCAATCATTCAGGACCTTTTTCTTTAAGACAAGACCTTTTATCCTGCGTTTGCACAATTGGGCTACACTTCCTGTGTAAAATTGTTGAAAATTGTTAGGAACAGCTGTTTGCACTTGCAATTCTGAGCATTTGAGTTTAAAATGACAGGCTGTGTGGACACTGGGATTTTTCAAGTTGAAGTGACATTAACACCCTGCTGGAGTGAAATGGCTTCTAAAGATAAGAGCTTTGGACATCCAGCACCACTTTGTCCTGCTCTTGGGAGTGGAGTGAGAGGTTCTTCCTGAAGAAGATGCTCCAAATGTGAAAGTTAAGGAAAAACTTGGGGTTTAGACTACAAAAGTCTTTTGAGATTGGCAATATACAGGGTACTAGCTAACTGGATTTGTCCCAAACCAAGGGACAGATACCCACCTGAATTTGGGTGTGAAATGCCCAGTTTCACACCTCTGAGCTGTTTTATGGCAAGTAGAGTTAAGGGTCTGACCTACTTGCAGAGGTTGTTGGGTGACCTTGTAGTCAGTCAGTGTTTTGGGGTCACCTAGGGAGCTATTCCTGTGTTCATCAACCTTGGGGCACAGCAGCACTGAGGTCTGATGCAAACCCCTGTACCCCCTTTCCCCCAGACTGACTGCTGATGTTTTGTGGTGAGGGAAACGCATTTCTCTCTGCTCCCCTTCACCACAGAGAGGAGCTTTATATGGGATATCAGGAACAATTTCTTCCCTGAAAGGGTTGTCCAGCACACCAACCCCCTGCAGCTCCAGGCTGGGGCAGAGGGGCTGGAAAGCTGGGAAGGGCCCTGGGGGTGCTGGTGACAGCAGCTGGACACGAGCCCAGGGGTGCCCAGGGGGCAAGAGGCCGACGGCCACTGGTCTGTCCCAGCCACGGCGTGGCAGCAGGAGCAGGGCAGTGACCGTCCCTGTGCTGGGCACTGCTGAGGGACCACCTCAGATCCTGGGGCAGCTCTGGGCCCCTCATGGCAAGAGAGACCTCGAGGGGCTGGAGCGTGTCCAGGGCAGGGAACGGAGCTGGGAAGGGGCTGGAGCCCCAGGAGCAGCTGAGGGAGCTGGGAAAGGGGCTCAGGCTGGAGAAAAGGAGGCTCAGGGGGGACCTTGTGGCTCTGCACAACTCCCTGACAGGAGGGGGCAGCCGGGGGGGTCGGGCTCTGCTCCCAGGGAACAGGGACAGGAGGAGAGGGAACGGCCTCAGGCTGGGCCAGGGGAGGCTCAGGTTGGACATCAGCAGGAATTTCCCCATGGAAAGGGTGCTCAGGCCTTGGCAGGGGCTGCCCAGGGAGGTTTGGAGTGCCCATCCCTGGAGGTGTCCAAGGGAGGGCTGGAGGTGACACTCAGTGCTCTGGGCTGGGGACAGGGTGGGCATCGGGCACAGCTTGGACTTGATGGTCCTGGAGGTCTTTTCCAGCCTCAGTGATTCTGTGAAATCTATTCTGTGAAATCATAGAATTCAAGCACAGGGAGGTACTTTATTCAGCCTTTCCTTAAATGTGAGGAAAGTATCAAAATTGGCACAAACATTACAAATTTTACAAATCTACTAATACATTACATATCTGATTCATGAGTAGGTGAGGAGGAAGAGCTGGAGACTAGAGAAACATTACCAAAAACTCATTGTCTAGGGTTAAGTTTTGGTAGATGTTAGTAAGTGCCCTTCCAAGATCAGCCTCTCCACACTCAAGAATGAGATAAACACCAGGAAGAATTGAATACATGGATTTTATTCACAATTACGACATCTTTGTCTTCACACACGCGGAAGAATTAAAGCCATATAACTATGCCCGAGGGCAAAACATCTCTGGATGAAACGGCCAGAAGGGTGAAAATAGCATAATGGAAATTTTTGCATTTTAAGGGACTGTATCTCTCTCTTTTGTACCCTTCTTGCAGCTGCCTAACGGATATCTGAGATACCCTCACTCAGGGAGATGGACGTGAAAAATCTTTATTTGCTTCCCTGTATTATTAATTTAAAAAGCAATGAAAGTTCAAAAGTGAGACAAAAAACTCAGGAAAAAAAGGGAAAACTAATCAGGATTTTTATTCCCCATAATCTCAAGAGGAAGAAAAGTACCTGAACAGAGGAAATATTTGATATCTTTCACTACCTTAAAAATTATTCTTGTTGATGATAGATTCCCAAGTGACTCAGAGACTTTTAATTCCTGTGAGTTTATCAAGATGAGGTTGAATTTTAAGATGTCTTGCAAATCTGCAGCATGTATTTTTGTTCACTGATAGTTTATATTGCTGTTCAGCTATTGAAAGGATTGCTTTGGGTGGCTACAATGCCAGTTTTATATCATTACCAGTTTTATGTAATCTAATCTGACATGAATCAGGGCCAGGAAGAAAAAAGCACAATAGATTAAAGAATGACTGTACTAATTACTATTCAGTACACAAGCAATGCCAAAAAGCCATATTTTTTCATAGCATCATCTTGCAGGCAATTACCTACATGCAAGGATCCCGAGGAAATGCATAAGCATAAAGAACTTGATCTTACAAGATTTTAAACCTCCACACACCTTGTTCTTCATTTAGATCCGGGCTTGTGCAAACAAATTTCCAACATAAAATGGTTCAGCACACCTGAGATTTCAGGCTCTGCTCCAATATTCATTGTTGTCACACAGTATCTGATTTTGCCGTGTGATTAACATTAAGCCCAGAGGCAAAGTTTACCAATACAAAGTCAAAAACAAATGATGTGATGCCCGTGACTTTCTTCCTTGTGTGTTCAAGAGCAAGTTCAGAATGGCGAGGTTGGAGCTCTGAACATGACTATCAGCAAGATCAAATATTCAGAGAGAAAATGTACCATGAGGAAACTCTGTTTGCCACCTGAAAACAGAGACTAGACAGGAGTAAGGGAATAAAGGTCGGTATTTATCTGAAAGGCCTTCAAAGGTCCCCCTGGGGAGCCATAGGCCACTGCCCACATGGACCCCGAGATGGACGACAGGCCACGAGTTCTTCACACTTTTATAGGTTTGGTTCATTTGCATATCAGGGTTAATTCTCCAGTTAAACCTTCAGTTAATGATGTAGTCTTGCCAAGCTCACCCCCCTTTAGAAGATTTGGTTTTACACATTTTGGGCCTAGGAGGGTCTGGGTGTCCTTGGAGAGCAGGCCTGGAGAGGCTTTGTTATGTCTGTCTAGTACAGAGAGCAGACGTGAACAGGCTACAAGAAACCTCGGAGTTACACACTGGGCAGTGCAGGGTTTGAAAAACACGAAAGTTAAAACCTAAGGCATCACCACGACCACAGAGGAATTTTTAGTTTTTAAGGCCTGCCTACAAGTCTGTAGAAGAGGCCTTGGGGGCTCCTGTGCCAGGAGCGTCTCAAATCCTCCCTCCCCTCATGGCCACAGGTCAGGCTTTCCCCAGTCCTCCTCCCGTGGTGGTAACCACCCCTTTAATCTGCAACACAAGGAAATGTTACTGATTTTTAATTAATTTTTTTTTTTTTTTGAGTTTTGCTAGGAAACCACTAGGCTGACCATTTCTGCTTTTTAATGAAATCTGCATAGCTGAGTGATTTGGAAAATCAATAAACCCCCCAAATATTAGTGGGCCTGTGGTGTAAGAGTTGAATCTGGTGCCTTCATGGTACACTGGAAAAAAAGAGCTTCTCTGGTGACAGGCAGACACAGACTCCTTCAAAACCAATGCTGAGACAAACATTTGCACCAACAACTACTATGTGCATTTTATTAATAATTTTATTTTGAACTGACTTGGGAGATTCCAGTGCTTTTTAATATATTTTTCATTGTGACCTCTGTTTTAAAGTTTCTGGAACTGAAAGAAAAAAAATATATATTACTTTCCTGCACCATTTGAGTCTTCAAGGTGGCACTGTGTATCCTTTACTAAAGCAGAGAACACTGATGTGAGTGTTAAAAAGTGTGTTTTCAGGGAAAATGCTGCTTGGGTTTTTAACTCTCTTCATATGTTTTTAACTTCACGAGAAAACTGGCCTTTCTGACCAGATCACGACCAATTTTCAGATTTACCCTCGAAGCAGGAGGGTGGAATGTTTGCCTCCTCTTCAGCAGCTGCATGCAAAGCTCTCAGTCTGTCCTCAGGCAGCGGCAATCCTGAAACATCAGGTTATTTTTCCTTCTTCTCTGTGTGTTTCACTGAAGGAACACAAGGCCCATATAAGGACCATTTGGTCAAGCTCCAGCACACACAGAGAACACACAAAACTGTTCCCCTTCAGGCATAAAAATGTGGGTGTGGGGAAGGATTTCTGCAGGTGAATTAAGGGAAAAGGAGAGACAAGTTTCTGTCATGCGTCAACTGAGAGAGATTTACAGGGGTTTGTAATTTGACAGATTCCACCTAAGGATTAATGTCCACAGACTTTAAAGTTAGCTTTTTATGTTAGCTTTTTTTAAATCATATGCAACCAGCTATGGACTGCGATAGAGGTTTTGAGTTAAATATAAGTGTTTTATAAGGCAAGACTTTCTAAATTGGGTTCCCAGGCCTCTGATTCCCCACTGCTCCTCTGGAGTTTTATTTCCTGTTAGTAGCTGAGCATGGGCAGTTATTTTTATTAGCTCTGTGATTAGTTACAGTCCCCTGCAACGTGAGGTGTCTCTCTCAGGATCTGATTTGGCTTCTGGCAGCCACAGGCCAAACCAAAGTCTCAAGTACTCCATCTGTTGATGTTTCCAGCTCATGAGAAAAAGTGACCTCATGTGGCCCGTGAATTCGTGGTGTTTTCTGCCTTTTTACGAGGAAAATGTACCATGTGTTTTCTCCTGCAGGGAGGAGGAATATCCTCGGATCTTACCGCAGTGATCTGAAGCCATGGTGGACAACAAGTTACTCTTTGTGTATGGATGGGCCACAAAAGTTTGGTGATATGCAGATTCGAGCTCTGCAGTTTGACTTAAATATTTTCTGTATTGAGGGGAAAAAAGAAAGGACTGCACTCCCAGCAGCTCTTTCTCAGTTTTCCTGTTGAAACAGAGGATTCAAAGGGTTTCATTTTCCCTGCTCTGTAAAGATGTCTTTTGCTAAACTAGATCAGTTAAAGGAATGAAAAATCCTCTACCTTCCTATAACCTTTCCCTTTTCTTTATATCCCTAGACAGCCTTGGCTAAAATAGCAAATTTAATGTTAAGCCAGAAATACTGTTTCAAATGGAAACTAAAAACCACATGCTTAAAAGTACATTTCTTCTCCCTATCAGCCAGTCAACGAGAAAGGCTCCTGAGGATTTTATATTTTCCCCCTGGCAATAACTGATAAAGGTGGGATTCCGAAGAAGGTGCAGAGCTGGGGGTAGGTTTACAAGAGTATCAAGAGGATTGAGGGACACGGGAATTGTTCAGCTTTCTGTTCAGCTTTTTTTCCCTGAAATACTTTTAGGATCCTCTGAAAAAAATCTCTCCTCTGTGCTTTATTTATTGGACCTGCCCACTGACAAGGGCTGCAATTGCAAATGTCAACGACTCTGCGTGGCAGTGGTCATTACACTACTGTCCAGTTAAGGATCTGAAACACAACTCAGGCATTCCTTGCAATTTGTGTGGAAATTAGAGCACTAAAGCTCGCTCAGTGAAGTTTCTTTCCTTAACTGATTTCTGGTTATGAACCGGCCTGGTCCAGAGAACACCTGTGAAACTCCCTTTTATTCACTCTTTAAAGGAAATAAACTCGGTTAATTCGTTTCAGGTTCATTATTAGAATTAGTCTTTCTAGACTGGATAAAGCAATTTCATACCTGTTATCAAATGATTGCATCATAATAATGCACTTTTCCCCCCACCCCACTGCAAGAATGAGTGGTTGGGATGACCTGGATGACCTCTCTGAACTCCAGGTTCTTTCCCTTCTGTCCTTTAGGGACTGTGTCAGGATCAATCCCTTCGGCACCCGTGGGGTGGCCCAGGAGTGACAGAGATGGGAGACAGCAATGCCATCACCTCCTCACCCCAAATGTCCCCTTCTGCCTCCTCTTTGCTGCAGAGCTGCCCAGCAGCAGGCGCAGCGCTCACAGAGTCTTGTCCTTTGAGCAAGCCAACGCTAGATGTCACACACAGGAGGGTTATTGCAAGGGGAAACAGCCTGCAAGAAGAGATTTCCTTTTTTTTTTTTTTCTGTTTTACTTCATTTTCACTTGTTTCAGCTGTGCCTATGGGTTAACTCGTGATAGACCAGCAGATCTACGAATGTTGGTGGCTACAAAAAATAAAACTGATGCATGCCGTGAGTTATCCAGAGGAGAAAATAGTCCCTTACTCCTGTCACAGGACCAACAGCTGAGGTCTGGGCTCTTTGTCTCCAGACCTCTACACTTCAGCATGACTCTGCTCTAATTAGGGTTTGCTTAATGTCTCTTGAAGACTGTAGACTGCCATTTGAAGGTGAATATTACTTAAAATCGTGTTTTCAGATATTGGAGGTTGTTGGTGGAAGTTGCTACAGAAATTCCAGCTCTTGCTGCAATTACAATGATGGCGTGGGAAATTCAGATGAAGCCAAACCTGCACTAGAGACTTCAGATAAAGCACAAATATCCTCTGCACACAGAGTGTTTCCTGACTAATTTTGGACAGTTCATATTTTCATCTTTTCTTTAGTATCCTTGGTTCTCAGTCTTTGGTAATGACTAGAATAGTGAAATTTTGGCTTTATGTAGCACTTTTGATAAGTTTTCTTTTTCTTGGTTGTAAAGTTCAATAGTTTTGTTAGCTGAAGTCTGAGCTTTAAAGTGTGAGCCTCAAATTTTCCCCAAATTATGCAAAATTACACAAATCATATTTGCAACCCTTTCATTACTTCATCTTGGAGACTCTGGGGCAGGGGGACAGTTCTTCCTTGTTGTGTGTATCAACACTGTCTGTTATTTCTGTTAAAATCACCGCAGCTGCCCAGTGCCCACTACAGTTTCATTTGCAGTCTGATTGCTTTTTATTTCTGAGTAACCATTTTAAATGATCAATTGATGCCTAGAACACAGAACCTTTAGTTTCGTATACTTTGTTACTTGAATCATCAGCACAGAGGTATATTTGTGGTGTGGAAGAATCTGGTCCAAAAAAAATGTACATTTTCTGGTAAAAGTGTGCTCACTTGAAAGTGTAAAGAAAATATCCTGTGGTGTAGAGCCAGCAAGTCCTCTCCATTTTTCAGGATTCTAAAATATTTGTGGTTTCCTCCAGGGAGTTAAAGCTTCTTCATTTTGTTTCTCAAACCTCTGCAGCAGCTCATGTGGTTCTCTCCCTGCCACTCTCCCCAGCCCACGTCTGTGGATCAGCACATGAAAAATGCAAGTTTACAGTGTTTTTGGAAATGGTGAAACAAGCCAGGAAGGGGGGAAAAAAGCTCCAGGTATTCTGGGTTGACCACTGTGAGAAGGAATGGCCAACAACCAGTGCTGGAGGAAGGTGAAGAATAAAGAAAACGGGTTTTCCATTTTCTCTGCAATTACCGCTGGGAACTTTTGGTCTTTCTGTGGCTTGTTAATGTCAAGATAAAGCTGGCAACCCTACTGGAAGTGAAATATTGGACAGGAGTGTGTGGTACCTGGTGAAGCTTGGATGTCCCGTGGTAGCAGAATGTCAGTTTCCACCAGGGCTGGCTTCACATTCATGTCCCAGATAATGTCATGAATTACATAGAAAATGGTGACTGGAATAGTTATAGCCTTAAATTATCATGAATTTTTACAATTAGTTGGTTGCTGGGGGGGGGAGAAGGAGGTGTTGCCTTGCAGGTAGTGGGGTTAAGTTACTCAAAGAGAAACACACAAGGATGAGAAGCAGAACAGAGGAGCTCGTATTCAAACTTCACGTGGCATTATTGCAATGTCTCACTGAAAATGTGACACTGCTATGCCTTCATTTAGTTGGAATCACAGAACAGCTGGGGATGGAAGGCACCTCTGGAGTCGCCCTGTGCAAACCTTCGTGCTCAAAGATGGGTCAGCCACAGCAAGCTGATCAGTAATTTTGATTATTTCCATTTATGGAAATTTGTAATCTCACTGGACATCTTGTTCCTGTGTTTGACCACCCTCAGAATTAAAAAGTTTTTTCTTGGGCGGAGTTTGTGCCCATTGCTTCCTCTCCTCTTACTGAGCATCACCGAGAGGAGCTGGGCTCTTCTTCCTTTTCTCCAGGACTCAGTGACCAGGCATTCCAAAGGTCATTCCTAAGTTATGATGTCTTGTGGAGGGGCCAGGCAGTAATGTCTTTTGCCTGAATGCCCTGCAGATGTATTTATCTGCCAAGAAATGTCAGCCTTTTAATCAAATAAATAATTCATGGCCGGTGTGTGATGATACCAGCGCCTGGGAACTGTGCACTGTATGGAGTGAAATAAAGCTGTCAGCGTGAAAGGGCAGTGTTAGAGCCCAGGACGGATCAATGGAAGCAGAAGAACATTTCTATTTGGTTTATAACTATGTGATCTTTTTTGGAAGGTCTGATTTTTTAGAATTGTATTCTGGAGATTGCCTTCTGACATGATCAGCCAAGATTTGAGGTGTTTTGAATAACCTGAACATTATCTTTATTTTAGTTAAATGACAAATTCTCTGCTTTTAGTAAATTCAGTGACATTTTAAATTGATTTGATTCAGATAGACATAAAGCAATGAAACAACTCCTGTACAACCAGTGCTCAACAGCTGTTGGACAATGTCCTTGGGGCAAATGGTCCATTTGGCTGCTCACAACTTTCTACAGGATTTCGCAGTTATTCCTCACCCAAATACTGAGTTTAGACCTGAGCTTATTCCCTGAGTTGCTCGTCCTGAGGCAGCTGGGGATGAGCGTCTTCCCTCATGGAACAAATCCTCCTGCAGAGCCGTTGGCAGCAGCACCGCGACGCGGTGGCTGAGGGCAAACACCAGCCAAGGCAGGGTTGTTTTTCTTGTGGTCCCAACAAGAATCTGAGCACGGCCATGGAACGAGGGATGATTGCTGAGTGAGGAGAGAAACAGCCTTTTCATGGGCTGCTGACAGCTGGCCAGAGCTCCGATTAGCTTTGGGTGTTTATGTTTGTGCGCGAGTGGCCGCGTTCGTGTGGGATCACTTGAGGATCAGTTTGAAACTCCATCACTCAGCACATCTGACTCTCAGTGATAATAACGGCTTGGTTGTGCTTTGTTGTTTCCATCTTAAGCTGAAGAAATGAAATGAGTCTTCTTATTTATTTGTTTACGCAAAAACTTTTTCCTTGTATCTAGAATTTACCAAAAAATAATTCCTGAATGCTCTTGTTGGTTTGGCGAATTGACTGGTCACATGATTGAGCCTGAATGCAACTCACTATTAAGTAGTAACAAAAAATTGCCTAACGTTAGAAAAAACCCAATTATTTTCTCTTCCTCTTCTCCACAGTTATATTTCTGGCTGTTTTTGTTCGCTTTAAATTATACATTTTTTAAAGATATCTTTTTTGTTTAGAAGAAGTGTTTTTACTTTCCTGTTTTTTTCATGTCTTCTTCTTTGCACGCTCACCCCCCCATCTTTGCCCCAGACTTTGTTAAAACCTTGATATTGGCTTTTTTGTTAGTATGGCATCAAACCAGCCAAGTTGGACACAAACACTAATTTTAGAAATACTGCAATATTTTACCCAAGTAAAGTGGCATGCAGGCAGCTTAAAGCAAAAATTATCAACAGTGGCATCTGTACAGTTTCTCCTGTCAGTGACACAGACCTCTGCAACTTTCACATGGGTTCTTATTTCTTCTGAAAACATGTCTCCAAAAACGCCCCAAAAGCAGCACTTCTGTAGAACAAAGCATTTCTGTGGAAGGTGAATCGGTGTTCTTCCCTTAATAATGGGGCTGCTCTTATAACTGGCTTTTTGGAGTTTTAACTTGCAAGAGGAATGGAATTGTGAATCTGTGCTGCATTTCCATAGCACAGAATCCTTGTAATCTTTAACCAAAACTTGTCAAATAGAGAAAGAGTGAGAAATATACAATTATTTGCACATTGCCTGCAAGAGGAATGTTTTTAGAGCAACCCAAGTCAGCTTTGCATCTACTTTTCATTGTCTGAAGGGTTGGAATAGGGCTGAGGATCAAACCCAACATCTGGCCGTGCCAAATGCATCAGTCTCCTGGAGACAAAGGTTACTTTTGCCAGCTAAAATCTCCTCCAGAGTGAAACTTGTTTAGATAAACTTTGTTTACTGAGAAATGCCTGGAAGATATTTTCATTAGATTCTTTCCCTTTTTTTGTGTGTGTGTGTGTGTCTTTGTTGGTTGTTTGTGTTTTCTTTTGTAATTTGATTAATGTGAGCTCAATTTCTTATTCAGTCATGGAACTGGTGGGTGAAACGCAAACTTCAGCAGGGTTCAAATAGTAAAGAGGTGCATTTATGATTATTCAAAATGAGTATTATTGTTCGAGTACATGTAAAAGAAAACCAAAGTAATGAGAAACATTGGATATTTCTCATGAAAAAGTGGGGGAGGGCGGTGATGAGGGAATGCTTTTCTCCCTGACCAGAGTTCCGAGCCTCACAGACCTGGCATTTGTGCTCTGTTGGAAACAGCAGCTTTCACCATCCATTAGGAGAGCTCTGGTCACAACACAGGCTGTCAGACCATTTCCAAGACCTCTTAGGGATCTCCCTGGAAAAATCCAGCTGCCTCTGAAGGTCAACAGTGTTTCCCCAGACCCCGACGAGCAGATCTCGGTGTCCTGCTGTGACAACAGCAGAAGCGCTGTGGACCACGGCTGCTTCCAGTCCCATCAGGCAGCAAAGCACAATTTGAAATGCACTGGTGGGTCAAAGGGTTGAACAAGCAGAGAATTTGCTGGAATATAATCCTGGACTCTGCATGGCAGTGCTGTGTGGCACAGCAGCCGTAGCTGCGGAGGCTCGGCAGCAAAGGGGACCTTCAAGCGTTGCACAAAGTGCTAAATTATGAGACAAGAATTTGGATAAGACATTTCCATGACTCCTGTGACCACAGCTGTGAACTCCAGCTGAGATGCAGACAAAACTTGCCTATTTCTTGGCAAGGAACAGCAAGCAGCAGGACTGTGTCTTCAAAAGATGCCTGGCAGTTTATCTTGAGGTGTCCAGTCAATGAGGCTAAGTCAACATTTAAGATGAAGGGGTTAGTGATCTCTCTTTTCTCCCCTCTGTGGGCCCAAAGTCCTCTCCTGTCTGATTTATGAGTTCCTGCTGGTTTCCAAATGGCCCCTGATCCTCCCTCTGAAATCTGAGATCCAAAGGGCCCTCCCGAAGTTTCTCCTTCACACTCAAGTGAAAAAAGAAATCGGACTCCAAGATTCCTGGTGGATATCTTGTGAGTATCACCCTTCCATCCTATCCCCGTATGTGTTAGCAGAGGAGAGTGGCTATGGAATATCACGTCTGGTAACAGCCCACATGAAGAGGGGCAAAGTTACCTCCATTTGACGTGGCGCACACGGAAGTCACAGAAATGAGTTGTGTAAGATGACACAGCATTTTGTGATGAGTGAAATGCCTGAACCCAGCCTGCACAGAATCCAGCCTGCACTAATCCCTTTCCTGCATCCTAGGAGAGACCTCATTGCAAGATGGAGGAAGATTTGCTGATCGAGTGAGAGGCAATCACAGAAAAATCAATCCGAAGTGAAGTGCTCATTCGGTGTCTTCCAATGAAATTTATTGCTTGTCATCTTCCTGACAAGTTTCTTCAGAATGTTCAAAGCTTGAGAGAAATTGGCGGCGTTTGAAATTTGGCAGGGGGATGTGTGATGTGTTTTGGGGCTCTTTGCTGTGTTTCTGTTACACATTGGTCGTTATTATTTCTTCCACTATCTTTGTGCAGATTGGAGCAGGATGCTGTGAGCTAACATGCAAATATTTGGCAGCTGAGCAATGGAGCCAGATGTTTTTGGCACGGGGGAAATGGATGCCATAGCAGTACTAGAGTATGTGCTGTGTTTGAGACACCCCTCAGCTTCCTACAGACGTCTTTTCCCCGAGTTTTGAGTGCAGGGTTACAGGTCAAGGCAGAGAAAATATTTTTTTCAGTAAATTCTACGTGATGCTGGGGGACTTTGTGATGAGCCTTTCTGGTCTCTCTGTCTTCCCCATGGGTGAGGTGAGGTGGCTGTCTAGGGCAGGACACCTAGATTCCTTTATAATCCGTGGACATAAAATACCAAACAAACTCAGAACTGTGTGGCTTTCAGAAAGTCCTTGGCCACACGCCACTGAATCTTGGGGATATTTGTGATTAACACAGCAACCTTGCTGGAAACTCTGAGCTGTGACTCCTAAAGAGTTTAAAGGACTTGAGCAAGGAACATCTTGTTTTTGTCCATCAGGACAAACTATGGGGATGTGGCAGGAACCTGGTGTCCCTTGTCCTCTGTGCTGCATGTCACTGACTGGACCAGTTGGACACGTCCATTTTGGTACTGTCATGGTGGAAAAAGAGCAGGTGAAACCTGAAGGTGTGACTGACAGGAGATTTGTTCAAAACAGATGCCACATTCTACACCAAAGGCCTTGAATTTATTTTCCTGAAGTAAACTCATCCAGTGTCTTTGTGGGCTCTGCCAGCAGTGCTGCTAACACAGCATAAAGCAGTAGCATTTAAAAAACAGGTTCCACCCTTGCCTTGATGATGGTTGCTTTATCTCCCAAACCCTTGGTGCTGAGTTGATCGGAAGGAGAATGTTGATTTCTTTATTTTGTTCTGCAGTCACTTGATACAAGATAAGATACCTGCAGGCACCTATCTGATGATATGAGTAATAAGAATTTGCTGTCTTTCCAAGTATTCTTCCACCAGTGGGTGGCCTTTGCTATCTCCCTTGGATAGATGCCCCATTCCTGAACGCTGCCACATTTTTGTGGGTGGCATCTCAGCAGCTGTTCCTTCAGAATCAAGATCTCCGTGGCTTTTAACCAAAAGATGTCAAAAGTGCTGCACTCCTTGGCTTACCTCCTCATTTATTTGTCCCAATCTGTCTGTGAGGTGACTTGCCACTGTTCTTTTTCATTAAATAATCTACCGAGCCAAAACATTAGTGATCCAGACACGGGTGCCAACGAAAACTGAGTCACACACACAGTGCAATGAATCATTTGGGGCTCAGCTGAGACCTTGGCACACGCGTGGCTATCCCACACAGTGACATGTTTTGCTGTTGATTGTGCTCAGGGGTCCTCACACTCTGTGTCAGATACCTGGCGGGGATGCTTGTCACACTCGACGTCTAAATAAAAATATTTAGAGGACTCTCGCTGCTCTGTATGAGGTAAACCCAAACTAACACAGGTTTTGGTGCTGGTTTTGTAGCCTGAGTCTGCTGAGTGTGCTTGGACCCTTCACAAGTCTACCCTGGAAATACAGACAGGTTAAAATACAAGCATGTGCTGCCTGTGAGGCCTTGGGGGACCAGAAGGGGGATGATGCAGCCAGCAACACAGGCACTGGACCTGGAGTGCTTAGAGCAACTGGCCTTGAGGGTCCAGGCACTCAGGAAGGGATGTGGGAGGCAGGAGGTGCATCTTCAAACCATGGCAGAGGATCCAATACCAACCAGGAACAGAAACCAGGAAGAACTTCAATTCATTCAAAAGGAAAATGAAGTTTGTGGGGTGGAGGCATCAGGGCAAGAAAACTCTTCTTTACTGTGTTAATTTGCCTTTAAGAATGTTGTCATTCTGCAAACTGCTGATAAGTTATCCCGGACTGTTTAGTTTAGGTTTTGTGTTTGTTTTCTTCACTCTGCCTGGAAAAAGCAGCAGCCAGACAGGATGATCAGCAGTGATGCCAAAGCCTGGCTGTACCCTGCAGCATGAGGCTGAGCAAGAGTGAGTGGGAGTGGGGTGGTGGGCCCTTAGAGCCATAGGCACAGCTCATTTTGGCATCTGCTTAATTAGCAGCATGCTTCATTACAGCCCACAAGCCCTCCCGTTCTCTCTCCAGGACCAGCCCGCTTAGCAGGAGACTGTGCTGCTTCACAAGGCTATTTCTCCACAAAAATATGCCCGTTGTGCAGGAAAATTCACCCCTCAATAGCCACATGGAAATATTTGTCTGCATTTGCTTCTGATTCCAGCTAAAATGGCTAAATCATATTTAAGAACCAGTCTCTGAGAGATGGCCCCTGTGAAAGGCACCGTGATGTGAAATGCTGCCCCTTCCCACCTCCCTCTTTTCCTTGGCACAGGGCTGGAGATTGCTCAACCCCTGGAGCTGTCTGGAGCACAAACCTCTGCAGGAGCACGCTGCAGCCAGGCACTGAGGGAAATCATCTGCAGCCACGGAGGGATAACAACGTGCGCACGTCCTGGGACCGTGCGAGAGCCAGCATAACAAATCTGGAGACACCATCAAACAGATGAGTTTGTAGTAAACATATGGACTGAAAGAGTTATGGGCAGCCTCTCTGCCCATTAGGACGAACTCCCAAAACGGGAAGGAGGGGAGTGAGAAATTTGGAGTTTGAAAAGTTCAATTATTCCTGGAAACAAGAATAGTTTTGTGGGTTTTTTTCTTGTTTTTTTTTTTAAATAACACAAGCTGACTCATGAACCTTCACCTTCATCCCTACCTGGTCTCTTTCTTTTCCTTTCAGACTGTGCCAGCTCAGGTTTTCTCTGTGCTGCAGGACACATGAAGCAGGTAGGAAAAAAAATGTCATTGCAAAGAAATACCTATTTTCCAATTGCCCATACTAGGTATGACAACATGGATCCAGATTGAATGAATTAATCTTTTATTTTGGAACTTTTAGGGCAGTAAAGCAGTTAAATTTTCTGTTCTAATGAGGCCAATGCTCCCTGCAGTCCTTACTTGTCATTGAGGACTTTTCTTTTGCCCCAATCCTGATGGATTTCCACTGTATTTTTCACTTAGTCCGTGTGAATACTGGATAGGGCTGGAGAACCCCAGAACTGGTCAGAAAAATGCCAACTGAGAAATGGCTGGGGCCTTCATAAGTGTAATTAGGGCTACAGGGCTCTTTGCAATTTAGAATGGACAATTTCCATTACCTTTCATGTAGAATTTGGACTCCATAAAACTGTAAATTTCACCCAGTGGCTTTTGGTTCTATCCCAGTTATTTGTTAAGTGCTGTTTGTTAAGAAGTCATCTGGTCTTCATTTAAAGGCTAGGAAATTAATTGAAACTGATGGAGGACTTCCACAAATGACAAACTCCATCAAACTCGTCAGTTACAACCTGATTGAAACAATACTTCAAAATGTTTTTGGCGTATTTGTTTTTATGGATAAGTTAAGGAAGAATGAATGGCCTATTTTGTGAAATCTTGCCTTGACACTGCCAGGTTCTCATTATAATTACTTTTTATATTGCAAGTCAGTCACTAATTCAATATAAACTTAACGTAACAAGAGTTTCAAATATGTCCAAAGTGAGTTCTTAAATACTGATCTAAACTCATTATGAGCATGAACTGGCATAGAGTTTTAGCTGTGTAAGTTCAAAAATAAATGAAGCCAATAAATGAAGTGTGGGAATTAAATGGCACATCCTGACTCAGTTTTCATTCATTCTTTTCTCATTAGCCTCAGTGCATATGTTTCTCTCTCTCTGTGAGGGAAAAATGTTGGACAGGTCTGGTAGGGGAAATCAGACCAGCAGTTAGGACTCTGCTGTCCTTCAGAAAGGTCACAGGACTAAATCATGGCTCTGTTCAGTGGACAGTCAGAATCTGACTGTGTCACATCCTGTGTCTCACCGAATTTATGTTTCAGAGACAGATTCTGAACATCAGTAACTCAAACTCATCCTGTGCAGGGTAAATGTGGTAACAGCAAACACAGGGCTTCAGAGTCACCTGGGTGGTGTCATCTGGCAATCGCAATTATCAGAGTTTTCTTCCCAAATTCCCCTTCTGTGAATAAAATAAAGCAACTTCAAGCCCACTTTGGAGGGTGCTGTGGTGCTGGGCTCTGTAGTGACCTTGCTTTGAAGGTTGCCCGCAGAAGTTGTGGCTGCCCTTGGATCCCTGGCAGTGTCCAAGACCAAGTTGGATGGGGCTTGGAGCACCCTGGGACAGTGGAAGGTGTCCCTGCCCATGGCAGGGGGTGGAATGAGATGAGATTTGTGGTCCCTTCCAACCCAAACCATCCTGTGGTTCCATGACTTGTGTTTGTCTAGTGAGAACTTCTGGGACCCGAGTCTTTCTGCTGCTTGGGTGAATCAGTGACAGGTGAAGTCAACACAATGTGATGCTTCAAACTTAAAGAAAGTAAAACAGGTTAAGAATCAAGTATGGAGGCAGAAATGTAAGGAACCTGGTCTCCCCAGACCTCAAGTTCAAAAAATGTGCAAAACTGGCCTTGGGTTTCTCCTCCCCTACCAGAAAATATATCTGCTTGGCCCTGTAGCCCCTAAGGATGAGTCCTCCCTCCCTGTGTTCCGAGAAATCAGAGTGAAACAGGCAAAAAAAGGAATCCCTGACTGCTAAAGCACGTTACAGAATCAGCCTATTTTATTTTTCCGGCATGGAAACATCGTTGAAAGGCATTATTCTTTCAATTGATTGGGGTAGTGTTTTCCTCATGTCTAGATCTGACTTCCTGAGCAGAAGACATACTTTTACAAAATGCCGTTCATTTAAACTTAGGAAAAAAAAAAAGGTAGGGAGGGTGGGGGGTCAGGGAAAATATTTTCTCCCTTAGCTTCTGAAAAATATAATATTTTCTGTATTTTTTGATTTTGGCAAAGACTGCAGTGTATGCCAGCCAGAAAGTAAGTAAAATACAGTCAAAGGCTGCCCTTGTCCACATGTTTGAAATGGACTACCAAAAATGCATCATTTTTTCCAACATTTTTGTTGGGTGGAGCGCGGAAGGTGATTCCCCCTTCACACCCTAACATAAATATTTGTACAGAACAGCTCTAGCTTAACCTGAAAGGAAAATTCTGAGAGTGCTTCAGAAAGCCTGTGGCAGGAAATAAAAACTTAAAACAATTTCCATTAAATTTCTGGCTCTGAACATGATGTTGTGGGCTTGGCATATGCTGTGGGTTTTGAGTCAAACAAACGGCCCTACAGAAAACCCCAAAGTTTTTTGACTGCATCTTCACAAACTGTCTCTGTTACTCACCAACCACTGGAAAAGGAGAGGAGGAAACGCCGTACTGCCTTGGGAGAGCTCTTTAAATAAGCCTGCTGTCCTTGTCTACCTCCTCACTGAAAAGCAGTGTAGTGAAAGGAGTCCCTATCTAAGGCGGAAAAAATTGCACAGCATCACAGACACAAAGGGGATGTATAAGGGATCATAGGACAAGCACTTGTTTTAAAAATAAAGGGGCCTTTTGTAACAGGATTGAAGATTTGAGTTTGCTGCAGATTGCCCCACTCTTGCAGTGCTGTCCCCTCCTAACCCAGCAAAGGGAGAAAACCAGGAACGTGCCTAAATTGAGTACTTGGGGAATGGTGCTGAGCTGAGATTTAGATTTAGGCCTGTCCCTGGTTTTTCCCATGCTGGTTTGGGTTAAACCTCATAATTATCAAGTGACCCCCTTGCCAGTGCGGAAGTTGGAGGCTTCACTGCTTTATAAGGACAGAGCTGAGGCTGGAGGACAACCCGTGCTGCCCTCCTTGCCCTGGGTTTACCCTTTTTGCACATTCACAGCACTGGAAATGTTTCCCCTCTCTGGGCTGTGGCATGGCGGGTCAGGCACACCACTGGCCCAGGTCTGACCTTCCCTCCTGCTGCAGGTAACCCTTGAGACTCTCCTTCAGTTTCCTCGATGTGGCCCCCACTACCACAAAGAGAGAAAGTCAAGAAAAAGAATTATTTTTGCAAAAAGGAGATGTCCTGTACAACCCTTCCAGTTTCATTTATAAACTATGGCAACCGATCGCTCAGCAACCTCATTAAACTGATTTTCTAATAACTTCAAATTGAAGACACAAGTCTAATGCATCTTTACCAGAAACTGGACAGAGGCGTCCTTTAAAACTAGTAAATTTTGGCTTTGTTCTGCCAGGGAACTCTCGTTTTTCACTGTATTCCTGTCATGCGCGCACACTGACTTGCCAGTGGGCCTCCGCTCCTGGTTAAGCACCCGAGAAAGTCAGGAGTAAAGAAAAAGGAGAAAAGGGGAGTCAGAGGTGACCTTATCACTCTCTGCAACCGCCTGAAAGGTGGTTGTAGTCAGGTGGGGGTTGGCCTCTTTTTCCAGGCAACCACTGACAGAACAGGAAGACAAAGTCTCAATCTGTGCCAAGGGAAATTTAGGTTGGATGTTAGGAAGACGTTTTTTACTGAAAGAGTGATAAAGTTCTGGAATCGTCTGCCCAGGGAGGTGGTGGAGTCACCATCCTTGGATGTGTTTAAAAAAAGATTGGATGTGTCACTCAGTGCCATGGTTTAGTTGAGGTGGTGTTAGGGCATGGGTTGGACTCAGTGATCTTGAAGATCTCTTCCAACCCAGTGATTCCGAGATTCTGTTTCCAGCAGTCTGGGACATTTCTCCTAAATGGGCTGGTGTGGATGAGTGTGGAGGGGTGGGCAGCACCAGTCCCTCTCCGAATTCCCTGCATGTGCTAATCTGTAGGGAAGCACCACTTTGCAGTTATCTCCTCCTATTAGGAACCCACAGTTCAGCCTACCTGCTACCAGTCAGCCCTAAATTGCTCTGTTTAATTAGCCAATTAGGGGCTATCAGTGAGCCCTAAAGCATCTCTCCCTGTCTGGGCTCTCTGTAAGCTGCAACAATTCTTGGATGTCCATAATGCTATCCCAAAAGGAGGCAACGCCTTTTATTTTATTTGAAGGTTTGTGTTCAGCTGCTCTGTGCCTTTGTGAATCTGCACTGCCATTACCCCAGGAAATGAAGCAAAACCCCTCATCAGGGCTCCTGGAAAGAGAATGAAATGCAGTGTTAGCCTGGAAGAGGTGTAAAGAGGCTACTTTGGTTCAGTATAGCTCATTAAAATTACTTTTTGAGGACTTAAACCTTGAATACTTCATTTTCTGGCTCAAAAACTCAATGATCCATCCAGGACCTGAAGAAGCCTCCAGTGGGAGTGACTGGGGACAAAAGTGTGGCTCTGGGGCTGTTGCTGAGTGACTGGGCTGTGAAATGTGACCCTTGCAGAGTCTCTTAAGTTCATCTGATGGCTTTCTCCAGCCTGGGTGGCCACTGCCTTGGCTGCATCCGTGCTAAAGGTATCATTTGTGCAGGAATAGTTTGCTGGAGCAGAGATGCCTCAGAGTCCTTGTCCTTGGGTTTGTTTTCTTTCACTCAGTGAGTTAGGTCAGCTTCAGAGAAAAAAAAAAAAACAACAAAACAACCCAACAATTAAATGTACATAGTGCTTTGCATTTTTAATGCTTATAAGTAGGCATTTACCAAATGGACAGGGAATCCTTAAACAGTAGAACTAATGTTACAGCTTTAAGACAAATCATTGCAGCAAGTTTTTACTAAAGAGTTCTGATTAATAAACCATTCCTTTGCATTTGGGAAATGTGGTGGATTTATTAATGTGGACTTTTAATCCCTGCCATGATGGAAATATTCCGCAGTGCTGCTCAGATACTTGATCTCAGAGGTCTCCTTCATAAATCTAAGTCACATTTCCTGGATATCATTTTTAGTCTGCTAAATAAGGTTTAGGCAAAGACTTTGATAAAAGTGTTTATGTTTTAGGATATAGCTCTAGATGGACTTCTGTGTCAAAGCTGGACTGAAATGATTGCCTAATTTGTAATGGAAATGAAGTTTGAAAAGCTATGCAAGAGTAGATATAAATTGCTGATTGGTCATGGCCGCGTCTTCCCACTGACATCCATAAATTTTGTTACAAGAGACTGTTGCATGCACGCAAATCACAGTTTTGTGGTGATTGTGGTGTGCAAGTTCTCACAATTTTTTTGCTGAAATATCCCTCTGAGCAGAAGTCTTTTCAGCCCATGTGCGGACCAGAGGCTGAGGTGCGTGTGTGGCTGCACACGTGAGAAAGGGGCTGCCCCACCAGAAGCTGCAGTGAGGAATGTCCTGAACAGCTCTTGCATGCAGTAGGTGAAGCTTGACCAGTCCAGCTGTGAGCCCAAAATCTTCTTTATATTTTTCTTGAAATCAGAGAAGAGTTTGGCTTGGAAGGGACCTTTATCTAATCCACCCCCTGCCATGGGCAGGGACACCTCCCACTATCGCAGGGTGCTCCAAGCCCTGTCCAACCTGGCCTTGGACACTTCCAGGGATCCAGGGGCAGCCACAGATCCCTGACTTAAGAATTGGAAAGGTTTTAAGCAAGGTCTTTTGCCCAGGTCCAATGGCTGGGCAGAGAGGCCTAGCACTCTGTGCACGCAGGACTGCATCCAGCCATCTCCATCCTTGTCCCCTTAGCACAGAGTGACTGTCCCTGACTCTTTGCTCCTGTCTTCCAGAGGATCTTTAGGGAAAAAGACAGAAAATTAAGTTCCCTTTTAGCAGCAATTCAGGTGATAGAGCTGCTGGCTGGGCTGACTGCCTTGATGAACCCTCTCTGTCACACAAAGGTTTTATAATTTAATCTCCAGTGGCCATCAGGCTCTGAAAAAAAGACTAGGTGGGGAAACACTTCATCCACACTGCTCATTGCAACTCCTCCTGTTTAAGTTGTATTTTAAGCAAAACCACCCTCTTTTTGTATCCAAAGCTGAAACATAGGGTTGTATCAGATATGTTGTCTTATATTTTTTTTAATGCCCTACCTGGGGCAGCAAAAGTGCCCTAGTTTCCATGTGACTCTCCACAACAAGTTCCTCAGCCTTTAATTTTTTTGAGCCCTAACTGTGTTCTAAAAGTGAAGACAATCCAAATACAAATTCATGTTAGCAATTATATTGAAATATATAATTTATATATATAATTATATATATAATACATAGTTGATGCTGAATTTAGTGCTACTATATATGTAATAGTAAACCTAAATGAAATAAAATATAGATAAAATGAAAATCTTCTAGTCTGTGAGAAATAAAAAATTCCCCCTTGAAATCTTGCTGAATTCTGTAGTTAACCTTGCTTGAATGATTACTGCATTGCTACTGCAGCTTAGACATACCTAAGAAAAGCCTTTTCAAAGAATTTGTCACAGGATTGGCTGAAATTTATCAAATTCATCTGTATTGTGGATGAGTGCAGAAACATTAGCCATGAAAAATGCTTTGGAAAGATGAACGTCTCTATAAATAATGTTAATTGTGGTTAAGAATTATCATAAAGATGTGCTATAGTTGTACTTATTTTGCAGGGCTTTTTTTAAAATTTTTTTTTAGTTCTTAGGTTTTTATGTACCATTTATTTTCCTTTTTGAAGAGAAGACTGAGACTTTTATGCTATCTTTGGAAATTTGTAAGCATAGGTATCAACTTGTCTGGAAGTATTCAGCCTTGAAGGTCATGTTTTAAAAATGGGAAAGGCAGTTTTTCTCGGCGCCACCCTTGATGCAGCCCTTTTACCATAGCTATCTTTGAGATAATTTGAGAAGAGTTTGTAGAAGCTGTGAGAATTGAAGACTTTTTTCGTAGCTCTGTGTTTTGAGGATATTCTTGTCCATTCAGATGTCGGTTCTTGGGGTAATAAAGGTGAAGGTGTTCCTGTAGAACCCAGATGCAGGTAAATGATAAGAAGGGGTTAAAAATACCCCAAATGTTAGTTTTGTGCTGAGCACTCTATTTTCCAGAACTAAACATCCCAAGATACTCCCCTGAGACAAGCTGATGCAGTAGAGTTGAGCTATACTTGATTGCAGTCAGTAACAGCATAAAATCTTATTTTAACTGGCTTTGCACAAAAGCCACGCTGGGTGCATGCTAATCACACCGTGCTGCATTGATCTCTAAACAAAGAAGTGTTTTGTTGGTTTCCCGTAAAGAACGGACAGAAACCAGATTACCTGGATCTTTTGGAGCTGATTAGGATCTAGAGACTTGATGAAAGCGGCGTGATTGCAGTTTAGAGCTGCCAGATTGCGACACAGCCCGACGAGCCCAAAAGCTACTCTCAAACCTTGTTTTATTTGTATCATTGTTTTGGCAGGCTGTGCAAAAAACCCCCCCCAGTTTTAAAATGTGATTTTGTTTGGGAGCCCTGGTTCATGGCTAAGTACTTTGAGGGGCACTCAGTGTCTGAGGCATCGTGTTCCAACCCCAACACCACTCCATGGGAGAGCCTGGAAAGGGAGAGCAGGCTCTGGGGAATGGTCTCGTGATTGCCCTCCAAACTGGAGCAACTGGAGCTTCAGCACTGACCATGCCCAGCCACGTCTACATCTGCACAGTGTTGAGTTTTAGGGCTTTTTTCATCAGGTTGCATTTTAGTTCAGGCCCTGCAACAAAAATCCATGCTATAGATGTGTTTTGAAGATATCCCAGGGCTCAAGGATTGGTTCAGACCCCTGTATTCCTCTTATGGATGGGATGCATTTGATGTTCCACCTCATCCTGAGCTGCAAATATTGTTTCCTCCAAAGGGAACCTAAATCACATGCACAAAAACTGTATAAAACAGAGGACAAAAAGTGGAGGTTGTTGGGAGCTGCACTTCAAAACCACATAGCTGCCCTAAAACAATTGCACTGATTTTTTCAATGTACATATGTACATAATGTACATGACCTTAACCTGCATGCCCAGCATTTAAATTGTCAGCTAACTAAAGAAATCACTGTTATTTTTTTTATAATCAAAAATCTAGAAACACTTATCTAGCAGATGTTTAAGTTCAAGGAATGGCTAAGCAGGGTCAAGTGATCAGTTTAAGTAGTTCTTCGACTAGAGATCATTCATAGCATAAATGTGAAAGCTAACACGACAGAAGTGCTCCTGGCTTCTTCCTGTCATCTCTTCCCTCTGTTTTTCGAGTGTGGTTTGTTCGATGTGTGGTTTTCTTGTTCTTGGTGAAAACGAAAGATTCCAAATCAGGAGCGCTGACAAAGAACTAAAACCTGATAAAAAACATCCTTGAAAGTGAGGAAAGTGTGTAGTCACTGGTGGCTCATGCTTGCTGACACGGAATATAAATTCGTTTTGTGCTGTGGTTTTTTCAATTAATTGTAAGAAGCAGGCACTGACTCAAGACCCAGTTCTGCTGCAAAGAAGACTTCTCAGTTTGTCTCTCTTATGTTGGAGCTGGAAGGCGAAAATTTTTAAATCTGACATTTTTCTACAAAAGAGACAACAAGGAACTTAATTTTCTTCCAACTATTAAAGAAATCAGGATGGAAATAAGTAGCAAGCAAACAGCATCATGTATATAAGTGCAGTGAACATCCGTGTAGGAAGTAAGGAGATGAAATGCTTTACAATGGGTCTTTTAAGCAAAGAACAGACACCAAACTGTCCTTATTCAGTAACAAGAAATACCGTTTTGGGTTTGTTTGCTGGCATTTAAAAAAATTAATCCATTAAATACCCACTGGGCGCACTGGAAAATGTACCAGTGAATAATTCATTAGCTGAGGCCCCTGTTAGGGAGGTTGTCATTTGTCAAACAATTGCTTGCCTCTGGCAAAATATAGAAGAAATAGATGGGCTTTACAATTTACTCTGTTGTGGCTTTATGGGTTGAGACATTCTTAGACCCCAAAAAAAAACCAAACCCAAACTGATGGGGGGAATATTAGACTCAAAAGACTTCTGATAAGAATTACTAACCTCCAGATCTAGGCTTGGCAAAGAAAAAGAAGAAATCCCATCCAAACTCTTGATTTACTATTGATCTGTTTGGGGTTTTTTAATTACATGGTTGAACATGTAGCCTAATAATTATTAGGCCAAATATAACATACTCTGTGTGAAAGATTAGGAACTGATTTATTGCCTTCTCTTGTCTTTCCTTTTTCTTCTTCAGGAACCTTTCAGGACATGCATGTTTTAAGGGCACCATCACTGTTCATGGCATGGGAAGAGGAGAAATTACTTTTCAGTAGTTATCATTAATTAATTTTCAGCAGTAGAGGGTGTGTTGTTTTGGTTTTTTTTTTTTTAAATACTTTTTGGTTTTAATTCTCTTTTTTAATTTGAAAGCCAGAGAAATCTTGTCTCTTTATATAGTAAATTACCTGGCATTGGCATTTTTCTGCTCCACGGTGTATTTGTTAATCTGTTGTAACTACTTCTGGAAAAGGGAGAAAATGGCTAAAAATGTGTAATATTTGTCTTCTCGATACCTTCAAGAAGGACAACTGGCTGTTGTTGAACAGAAAGCTGCTGGTATCATTCCTGAGTAAATGAAAGATTAGCTAAACACCATGGCAGTCTTCTCCTTCATTTTCTGAGAGTTTGGGTGAAAATCTACCCCTGTCTGGTTTTGAGGTAGATCCATCAAGACTTAGATCCAGCCACTTCCAAGCGTGAAGACAGCATCTCTATTTTGAACAGAAGGGTGTCATTGCAGGGAAGCTGCTGCTATTGATTAAAACTCTTATTACTGAGTGCCTGTTTCTACAAAAGGCGGTTTTAATAATGTTGTGAAATGAAAACAAGTTTTAAATTTTTTTAAACTAAGTTGTTAGAAAATAAAAGATACTCATCTCAACTGTGTATTAATGGTAACATATATTTCCCTATTCTGAGTGACAAATTTTCCAAAGCTGTTTTTCTCCTGTTTCTAAGCATGGCCAGTGCACTGAAACCTTATGGAATATTAGTATTTCCCAGCAAAGTGGTGCAGTGCAGGCAACTTCCAGGGTTAACTTTCTGGCACAGATCAATAAGAGAATGCAGAAATAGTGTGATAACAGAAGCTAAGGAAAAGCTGGCCAAGTGCTTTGAATAAGTAATTCTTGCTTGATGCTGGAAATTTTTCTTGTTTCGCTTTACAAAGAGAGATTTTTGCTGGGTATTAATTTCTAAGGCCGGAGGATTATATAAATAATTTAACAAATGTCCTGCTACATGGAACACTGTTCTACATCCAATTTCTGGAGATGGATGTGTGGTGTGACATCAACCGTATCTATGCAAACAATTTTAAAAGCATCTTCCTTATTTATGCTTTCTTTTATTTTAGAAAGTGGCAGAGAACACAAAGAGGAAATTGGTACTTGCATTTTTACTTTAAAAATGCTTCAAAGAAGCATAAAACAAAGGATTTGGAATACAGTTCTCTTTATTTTCATTGTAAATCATATTCACAGAGTAGTCTTTCTTCCTTCACCCCTTAGTTTTGTAATCATGTTGTTTACTATGGCAAAGTAAGTATTTTCATATTTTGATCTGTTCCTTTCCCTATTTGTGTTTTCTGGGACAGAAGTAGAAGAAGGGTCAGTCAATAAGGAGAAGTCATCATATTGGAAAGAACATGATTTAATTGTTGTTAATTTGTGGGCCTTAAAATTCTGATACACTGTGAAATAGATAATGACAGAGAACACGACGCTAACAATATTCTCTCATGAACAGAACATAGCACAGGCTTTAATCCAGTTATTAAGCTGCTTTTTGAAGTTTTTATTCAAGCACCTAGCTAGCTTAGTTGAAAATAAGAAAACATCCTGACGTTTGACATTACAAAAGGAAATGGAGTCATTAGCTGTAAAAATAAATATAATTCGTGTCTTTTTGTCTATTTGCGCCCACTTCTCAGGTAATCATACACATTTTTTATGGTTTTTATACCTGCTTACATTAGAACTAATTGTTTTTTACATATTTATTTTTTTTCTGTACAAACATATTTTCGCCAGGCTATCCAATCAGCTGTTATAATAGCACATAATGTCGTATATCAATACACAGACCTAAATCTAGCCTGATCACAAATTAGACTACCGAGCTCCTCATGAGCAACATGGCGGGTGTGAGCCCACGCCCCGTGACTCCACACATGAAATTATGATCCCTAGCAAGCAACATCTCCAACGCGAACTTACAGGCGACAAAACCCAGCGGTACAATTCAGCCATCTGCGATCACACACCAGCTCAGCATCCCTCTGGACACCCTGACTCCTCGTTGCCCTCCTTGTGCTGCCAAGCTGGGGGAGTCCCCTGGGTGGGTGGTGCAGAGCCTGCTCAGCCACTGTCCCGGGGTCATGCAGGGCTTTGGGGGATGCTGGAAGCAGGGTCGGGTCGGGGGATGCTACGCCCACGCCGCGGCGGCGGCCAGCCCAGAGGAGGAGGTGTGGACACAGAAGGCATAAACTAGCGCAAGCCTGAGATTGCTGAGATTTAGGACCTGACCAGCCATCTCCAGAGCGTTGCAAAGTTGGTGAAAGGCTGAACTCGCCTTTCCCGCAGTGCCTTTGGTCTAGCAGTGAGGGCACTTCAGCCAGCCCCACGAGTGGGTTGGATGTGTACATTTATTTTTTTTTTTATGCAGGCAAAACATAATCCCCATTCCTGCAAAAAAAAAAAATTAAAAAAAAAAAAAGAAAAAATAGATGTGTCTGGGTGAAACCCTGTGAGAGGTACAAAAAAAAAAATTCATGAGGGTCTCTTCACCTCTGTGCAATAAGAAAACTGTGCAGCCTCCTCCCAATGTAGCAGATCTTTGGGGAGGCTAGAGCCAGCTGCATAAGGCTCCCCTCTTTACAGCAACTCTGGATCTAGCTGTGGTAATTACTTGGATATTCTCTTCAGCTTTTCCTATCCCACAACCTCCCTGCCCAAACTTCAGAAGAAAAACTGTAGAATAGTCTGCATTTTTTCAAATTTTCTGAAGGTTGGGTGGAGGACTGACATGTATTCCTCTTGATCATGGTCCACTCTTGCATACCCCAATCTTTATCCTGCTTGGATATTTAACGTTTCTGTTTCCATTTCCACTTTTTTCTCCAAAGGTTTCAGAGAAGGCTCTGAATGGCCTGAGAAAATGTGTGAAATGGGCACCGATGTAAAAAATGGCTGTTCAAAAAAAGGTTGCATGGTTTTAGGGACTTGACCTGTTGTAAGTCTCTACTTATAGGTAACGGTCACCATTTCAAGAAAATCCAATTCCTAGAGGATTAAAAAAAAGGGGGTTTGGCACTGAGATTGCTCCATCTGTAAAATATGAACAGATATCCACAGAGGATGCAAATATCCCCAGAAGGACGGAAATTTGCTTCTGAGTTCAATGGGAATGAACTCAAATAAAATACATCTTACTCTATGGCCCCTTTCCACGTATTGTTCCTGGTTTGCTCACAGAGTCTTAAAACAGGACCACAACCACTCTGGGAAAGAGATTTATTTACTCACATCCATGGGAAAATAGCTACACCAAACCATTCATGAAAGCATACAGGTTGTGCCCTAGTCGGATAAATACCACTACACCTCATTTAAGTTATGGAAACAGTGGGCAGCTATAAAACTTTGCGTAAATACAAACGTTGGTCCTCTGAGTTCTTCATAGTCAGCAAGCGTAGAGTAGGAAAAAGAGTTCTCCATTTTTAAGTGGTAGAACCAATACTGGATAGAGAACATCAAAAACCAGAGATTACCCGAGACCAAGATATTTTTAATCAGTGGCCTCTCTGCCTTTTTTTTGGATATCCAGCTTTGAGACACCATAAGTGGAGTAAATTTTCAGAAAGCCTTGAGCACCTGCTCTCTGAAAAACTGGTTGCATTAAGGTATCTGAAGATGAGCACCAAGAATTGCTGCATCCAAAGTGAGTTTGCATTAGAAATCCCAAATTCCCTCGAACTGGTACTTAGGGAGGAGTTAGTGCTTTAGGCAGCTCTGAAAATCCTAGGCACCATGCACAGTGTGTGTTTTTCTCTGACACTGGCAGATTTAGGTAAACATCTTCCGCCTAGACCACTGCAGATTTAGTGAAAAGAAGTATTTCAATAGATTTATTTTCTGTTAACTCTAAGGAGGACTAACTAAGTAATTCAGGGCTAGCGATACTATATTATTTCTTTGATAGTTTAAAAAACAGATGTACTTTTTAGATACAAATAAAATGTAAGGAAATGAAGTGTTTTTTTTCTTTTTCTCTTCTAAAGCTTAATGGCTGGTTTCAGATTTTGTCTAATAGTCTTGGTTTAAGACTTCACCATTTCAATTTTTTTTTTATAATTTTTATTTCTTGTGATGTGTAAATAGCTAAGAAATATTAAATATTGTAATGTTCTTTAATTAAGACAATAACATTTCAAAGGCTAATGTAAAATCAAGCTGCTAAAGTTTACAATTTCTCTGTCCAGCAGTTCATTTATACAACTGCCCTGAGTAGATGCTATTATGCTGCTTAGCAAACGGCCTTTAAGAGTTTAAAAATAGCTCAGTAAAGCTACTCAAAGGTAATACAACACTTCTCAGGCATCTTTAATTGGACTCAAGAAGAAAACAGAGTTTTCTCATTACTTAATTATTCACGCAATGATTTATACACAACAAAAACACAATTGAAATGTCCAGGAGAACTAATTGTGCTTCTTCCTATGTGTGGGACCACGAGCTTATTTTTCAGAAAGGCAAGATTTGAGATTGTAAAACTAGTCCTATTTTTGTGGACTGTTTTAGCTGCTTTTATTAAACTCTCTGTTGTTCCCATGTGAACCAGTGAAAACAGTTATTTGCTAACATATATTGTTGTGAGATTTCTTTGCGAAACCTCACTGATCCCCTTTAACAAAAAGATTGCTTTATTGTAAAATTCCTGATAGAATCGATTTGCAGTGTTTCTCAAACTGGTACAAATATGTAAAATCTGTGCTTTTAAAAGCTTCTGCTTTGAGTAGCCTTACACTCCATAATTGTGCCCTAGCAATTGTCAAGCTCTATTGCATGCCCCATTAATGAAAATTATAAGTTTTTTGGGATGACATAGCTTAAAGAATTGGAATCTAAAAGTTCCTTACCTAGAGCTGTCATTAAATTATATTAATTTAAAATATCTATGGAATGATATTTTCACAAAAAAACCACTAAAACAAAACAAAACCAAAAAACAAACCAATGGGTTGGGGGGGGGAGGGTCTACGAAAATGACTCTTTACAGTAAGTAAAAGAGGTTTATCACAGTTTTGGTAGCTTGCATGAGTTCATACCGAAAAAAAAAGAAATCTTTCACACGTTCTCAATGACTTTTAAAGAAAAAAACTTTCATGCTGTAGGTATACTCTCTCAGTTGTAAGCTCTGAAGCAGTAGACACCATACAGCTTGTGCTTCTTGTCGGGGAAGCCGACGAAGCGCACGGCGGCCTCGCTGGGGCTGCAGCGCTTCCGCGGCCGGGAGATGGGGTAGCGCACGCTGCCGTCCGCCAGCCAGCCCGCGTCGCAGCGGTCGTAGCCCAGCAGCTTCCAGGCGGCGAAGATCTGCCCCACCTTGGCGATCTGGGACCCGTCCTTCAGGCACGCCTGCACGGCCTCGTCGTAGGTCAGCTTGGTGGGGTGGATCAGGTAGTAGAAGCGACCTGGAGGGAAGAAGGGAGGAAGGAGGAGTCGTTAGCGGCGCGAAGGTTGGGCTCGGTGATCCTGGAGGTCTTTCCCAACCTTAAATCCTGCGATTCTATGACCTCATTTGTGTTGCCTAAAGATTTTTACTTTTTATGTGCTTTTCACGTATTCACAGCTCTGTAAAGTAGTTATGTAGCTCCTACCCTTTCTGCTTTTCCTACCTTTTCTCTTAGATTTTAGAGTAATAAGCTGACCTTCTAACACGTTCTTGAAATTCTGTTTAGTCTTACTTTCAAGTAGAGGACCTACAAGAAGACATAAGAGGAATTGGGGCACAGAAGCCCTTGGACCAACCCAGGGGTGGGTTACTGGGGCAACTGAAGCTCCTATGGGATGTACCTGTTAGATATTCTAATTAATTAACCTTATAAAAATTGTAGAAATTCAATATCCGGTGTGTCAATAGCCCATGACTATGGATGCACCTGGAAGCTTCTAATACAGTACTGCTTTTTTATCTTATGGTTTTAATACTGTGGCAAGGGTTTTTTCTCTTTGGATTTCAGGCAACAATACTGTAACGCTGACTTTCGAGGAGAAATGGAGACATTCCACTGAAGGACCACATCAAACCATGGTTCATTTAGGGCTCTGCCAGCTGGAGCTTGTGCTGTTAAAAATACCGTGATTTTTTAATATGCTGAGTTGATAAATATCAGGAGGAAAAAAAACTAACCCAAAAAACACCCCAGTCAGAAAATAGACTCTTTGAATAAACAAATAAAAAACCCCATAATGCTACATTTATTTCTGCTAATATCGAAGTATGGCATCCCCACCTGAATTTATACTCATCATTTAGGGGAGGGCAGCTGGAGGTAACACATGCTCCTTTGCTCTCTGACAGAGTGGTGACCTTGTTTCTGATTAAATACAAGCAAAATAATTTAATTTTTTTTTGGTGAGAAAGCCAAAGTATCAAACAGCATCTCAGGAGGAGAGTTTGAGCCTGTGGTAGACCAAAATTATGTCTGTTTTAAGTCTTCACCAGCAGTTCTGCTGCTCTGTTTCTCTTTAGGCATCAAAGGGTATATCCTCACCACAACACGGGGCTGAACTGATAGTGCTGCTAAGAAAAATGTGCCCTGTCTGAAGGTAATGAAAATATATGCCAGAAAATAAAGCCCCAAAAGCAAAGTCTCCCCTTCTAATCCAGAAACAGCAATATTGTTAACATTGATTCCATTTATCAAGACAATAAACATTCATTGTAAGCATTTCAGTCATTACACTTAGGGTTATTTATCATCACTGCTTTGACAGCCAAGTGGACTGCAGAGGAATCGTGTTTCTTTGAAGGCATCAGAATTTCCAAATAAATTCACAACTTTCCAATCTGCCTGTTCCTGAAGAGGAAAGTTAGCTGAAAAAAGGGAAGGCCTTTTTTCTTGTGGGCATCTTTTAATTCCAGAGCACTCTCTTTACTGCTCAATTAAAAATATACTCCAGGAAAATATCCATTTTCTGCTTCATAAAAATCAGGTAAATATGCAGAACTCTGCTCAGCTTGAGATTACTTTCTTGGTGGAAAAAAGTGGTGAGCAAGCTAAGAGTTATGTCAGCTTCAGATTCCTGAAAAAATCAAACAGGGTTTTTTTCTAAGGAAAGTCAGGTCAGATGACAATATAAAGGTAATTGAATTAACCCTGTCTTAAAGGTTGGAAATTGTTTATCAACACAAGAACAGTTTTTAAAAAGGCATTTACATTGCAGCTGTGGTGGAGAAGAAAGTGTTTTAAAATTTCATTGCTGTCAGAGACAATATCTACAGAATTTCCACAGGAAACTATTGAGAACAGATAATCATCCCTTTGTAAAACATTTTCTTTAACTCAGTTTCAGCAAGCTGAGACTATTTACAATGTATTGCTAAAGAGAATGCTTATTATGTGTAAACCTGTTACTGATACACTATTAGGAAGTTTCCCCAAAGCGAACAGGATTTCTGACTTAGGGGAACGGAGGTTTGGACAGATAGCGTGTAAACTTCACCTAGCTTATGAGTTCCTCTTCAAACCATATGTCAATGAAACGTAATTTCCTAGGGATTTGCAGCAAGGTCAGGCTTTTGACATATGACATCGATAATAAAAACTCCTCTACTCTGCTCCTTCCTCAAGTAAGAGAAATGTAATAGCAAACCCCACAGGGGCGCCATGCGTATCCAGAATGTCTGATTGCATCAAATTCCATTAATAATCTCCCTACAGATTTGCAGTTTTTCACCTGATAATAGGTGGGAAGGGCTCCTAGCTGTTCAATCTCAGTATTTATTAATTGGTGTAAGAGGAGAGGGAGGCATCTACTGTCTCTCTCTCTTGTTAATGTCCAGTGGTGAGGTCACTTCTGCAGAGGATGAGCCTGCTTGATTTGACTCTTCACACCCAAATCACGGGGCAGAGGGTTTGTGCAAAAATGCTCAAACCCCATCTATGACAGCTATTTTAGGATTTTGCAGGTAACAGAGCAGCTTAAAGAGGAAAACTCCAGCCATTGACCTGAACACCCCACACCCTTGTGACTGTGGGAGTTTGAGGGATGAATCACACTTGGAGATTTCTTGAAGCTCGGTGCTAAATTGAGAGGTTTATTAGTAAGTTTTTCTTATTAAAAAAAAACAAAACAAAACAACAAAAAACAAGAGGTTTAAGACCTGGTAAATATTTTGTCATCCAGTGATCCTCTCAAATAGCTGATTTTGAATTAAATATGTGGGAAAATTTTTTTTAAACACACTAATACCAGTAATTTCTCTGGTGAGTCAGAAGCAACCACTCCTAATAAAGGGCGTGTAATTTTATTTTGGGTTTATTTCTCTTTTTGGAACAGTTGCTACACGTTCCCAGTGATAAAATACTCTGAAATGGTCAAATGAACAGTCAGCATTATTCAGACAGGACTTTCCACAGCTCTCTCCCATTAAAATGGCAGGGGTGGTTGGCTTGTCACATGCATTGCTGTAATAAACAGGTGGCTCACATCTGTGCTTTTAACATTAATCCGTAAAATTTGTTCTTTGTGTTCTTAACTTTGTTAGCACGAGATTTTCACTTGATTCTCCTAGAGCTGATGAAAGATCAATTATGCACTATGGTTCTGTGGACAAAGTATATAACAAAATGAATGTTAATGAGCAGAAAGTGTGATGCAAGCTGTACTTGTACCTTGTTTTATTTTCTTTGGAAATGCTTAATTATAGAGGAGCTGATAAATGTATTCACATTTAGCTCTTTTAGCACTTTTCAGCGTGAAAGACTCTCATGAATTTTCCTTCAAAAAAAAGTACTGTTCTCCTTCAGAAGACCTTTGAAAATAAGTAAAGAATAACCACTCAGCTCTTCCATTATACATTCCTTGGTCTATGCCTATTAGGCTCTGTGGGGAAGACTGTAACAAAAGGATTCATCTGCATTTATTTGCTCAAATCGAACTTCTGGAGGGATTGCATGGGAGAGGAGCATCCTATTCCTTGGGACGAGGCAAGGAGAGAAATTGGGGTGATCTGCAGCCTTGGGAAAACTTTGGATCCTGTCAGGTTTTGCCACCACATAGGGGAGGAACCCTCAGCTTTTCAAAAGGGGACATGGACTAAAGTGGCTTCCACCAGGCAGGACAAGCGAAGGAGACATTGGCTGTGAGAGAGCAAAGCTGAGCCCTCTGACGCCAGGAAATTCCAATGTGGAGTTTCCAAATTTAAGTTAGATACTCCCCACTTGGGTGCATTCATTTTCAGCACCCTTGATCAGCACAACGAATGCAAAAACAGATTGGGAAACATATTGCCATCCAGCAATACATATTGCATCCAGGCAGAAAATATTCTGGTTTTTTGCAATTATTTCGATGGATTTCACAGACAGCATTAGGCTAGTGTTACTCTTTGCTTTGTTTTATGAAACACACCACTGTGTAATCTCATAAGCTGGTAGCTTGCTGGTACTACTAGATATAAAGGGTATGAAATGATTTCATGTTCTTGGGCACAAAACACGGACAAGCCTTGTATGAACCAACAGAAAGATTTGAGTACAAATCAGCTTCACAGGCGGAACAAAATGTGGAAGTGTGACATTTGCCTTAGTCTAAGAAAAGGCATCACAGAGGGCAATTTCATGAAGTAACAAGATTATTTGATTTTGCAGTTTTGCTCAAACTATTTCCCTGTGCATGTAAGAGAAAAGCGTCTAAAATTTTTTACTAGTGGTGTAACCCCTTCATTTTTAGCCATAATTTTTTTGTGTATCCAGGTCACCACAGATGGGATCCAATAATTCCAGAGTGAAAACACTGAGCCTGGATTTGAATTCACTACATAGATGATTACAGTTCCAGTTTTGTACCTTAATGGCTAAATTCCATGGGGTTTACCTTTCTTCTTCAGGTGAAAAAGCATGATTTACATGTATTTCAGACCATGATTTTTTTTGTTTGACTGCTGAATTATTTGAAATTGAACCCCCCCTTTTTGTTAATGATACCTGAGATCATAATGTATTTGGGGATTTGCTTTCCATATAGAGAACCCGGTTAGCAGGTATCTAAACCTCACTCAACCTCTTTTTTATAGAAGCTCGCACAACTGATATATTTTTTGAGCTGTCCTTATCCTTCCTTGCTCCTGTGGCCCCTGGCATTTTCCCATCTCCCTTACACAAAGTTGAAGGCTCCTCTGTTTCCTACTATCAGGAGACTCCAGCAGCCACTGGGAGTGCACGGTGTCCTAACCACCTCTCATTTTCCTTGGCTGCTCCCGAGCTGAGAGAATCAATACTGGGTGTTGCAGAAATAGCTTTTTTTTTTGCCTGCAGCCACTATCTTTGGCAGCTGGCAATCCCAGCCTGGTGGCAAAACAGGTCATTGTAACCTTTTCCCTCTGCAGAGAGAGAGAGCTGACATATGTCGTCAAACACGCCCATCCAAAATGCTGTGCTGGAAACAGGGAGCTGGCAGAGTGGCTGGGTTAATTGTGGCTACGAAGGTGAGCTCGGGACAGGAATAGTGGGGAACACAGCAGGGACAGGTGAGGATAGTGTAATCTGGTGAGTTGAGGAAATGGAAGCTGAGGGAAGCAGAAATCTGGATTTTCAGCTGATGTCTTGAGAGACATTTGACACCGAGTCACGGAGAACATATATCTGTAGCTATATATCTATACAAGTATACCTCTCTCTCTCTTTCTCTCTCTCTCTCCCTCCCTCTCCCCACCCATTGCTATGTAATATTCTGTCTGCAGGCCAGTTTCAAGTCTCCTCAAGGCTGAGATTCAAGCCTGTGTCTTTTCTTTGATTGCTCTCCTGCCTGTGCACCTTATCCTCACCTTACCTTTCTCCTTCTCCCTCTTTCTTTCTCCTTGTAGCAGTGCACAGACAATATTTATCTGACAGCACTTGTTATTCTTTCTTTTTCCCAGAAATTATGTTTCTTGTTCCTTAAGAGATGCTGTTCAGAAGGGTGGTGATCAGTGAGCAGTAGTCACAAGGTTTTACTCTGCAAGCATCACAAAAAGTGCAGCTATCACATTGTAATTATTTTTGTTTGATTATTTAATTCCTTGGTGCTACTCCTATAGTACAGGGTTAAATCTGCATGGAAGAGATGACTTCATACAGAATTCCACCTTTGAAAAATGAAGCAAGAAAAAATTGAGCCAGCATTTAATGGGATGAAGCAGTATAATAAAAAAATCAGCCAAACTTTTCTTTCAGATCACTTTGGACCTAATGTAATATTGTTGGCTTGAGGATTTGTTTGGGTTTTTTTTAGTTGAGGTTTTTGTGGTTTTTTTTGTTTTGTTTTTATTTTTTTCTTCTGTTTTGTTTTTTGGTTCGTTTGTCCCTTTTTTTTTTCTAGTGTGTATTTTTTTGTTTTGTGGTGGGGGTCTTTTTGTTTTTTTGGGGGGTTGGGGTTTTTTTGTTTGGTGTGGTTCATTTTCTTTTGTTTGGCTGGTTTTTTTGTCAGGGGAGGGTGGTGCAGACTTAGCACTGGAGCACATCTTCTGAAACCAAGGCTTATGTTTATTTTTTGCTGTGCTGTAGGACAAAACTGCTTCACTGTGGATAAGCAATCTGTGCATGAATAAAAAAAGGCCATGCTCCACGGTCTGAGTGGGATGCAAGCCAAACATGTGCAAAGTTGTGTAGGAATTATGCACAACTAGGATGCTATAGAGGATTGGGCATTCACAGCAATGCTTTGTAAATCTTTTCCAGCCTCCAGACAAACCCTGAAAAGACAGCAAGCTGAGATTGGGTCATTTAATTTAATTTCACACTTAAAGAAACATCAACAAATAGCAAAAAAACCCCAAAACCTTGCAGTTGCTAAAGTAAGATTTGCATCAGTCCATCCTCAGAGCAAAAGTGATTGGAGGCTTGGCAGCATGCTAAGATTAGAAATCTAAATTATTACGGAATAAAGCTAGAAATAGGTTTGCTGATAAGGAACTATTAGTCATATGAGACCTGGTACATAAGCAGGAGCTGCTTGACACTGCAGAATAGGTGAAGTGATGAGCAGAATTTTGTTTTGGTGACATATTTAAGCAATATGAACAGAATTATAATTGAATTCAGCAGGAAACCTAAATTAATGAATCGCAGTTTTCTCCATCACTTTAACCCAGTTAAACTGGTTACACACCAACATTAAAAGGGTATGTATAAATTTTAGTGGGGTGAAAGGGGAAATATTAGAAAGTCTTGCCAGTACAAGTCCTGAGTTTTAAAAGCTACCTGCATGAGCGTGTGACAAAGACGATTTTATTCTGCGCGTGCGTCCTTGCAAATTCCACAACGATTTTAATTCTTTTTCTTTGACTATTTAATTCCTGGCATTTTCCAGGCCCAACATGAGCTTCGACAAACCAAACAAAACTTTCTGCCCTTGGAGTTCCTTGCCTAAGCACAGTCATTTACGGGGGGGGCGCGCGAAGAAAACGCTCTCACCATTGAAGTTGGAAGTGAAGCAGAAGACGTCGTATCGGCTCTTGTCCTTGTCCCAGAACCCGTAATTCCTGACGCCAGGCACGGTGTTCTTGCCCCCACAGGGCTCCCTGGGCTTGGTGATGGGGTACTGCACGGAGCCGTCGCTGAGCCAGCCGGCGTTGCACCAGTCCAGCCCCGACCTCCAGGCGTCGTAGAGCTGGTCAAAGGATGCGATCACCGAGTCTTGCTCCACGCACGCCCGCTGCGCCTCGTGGAAGTTCAGGTTGTACCGCCCCAGCCGCGGGGAGTAGGGGAACACCACACCTGGAGCGGGGGAAGAGGGAGAGTTACGGGGCGCTCTGAAAGAGCAGAGCGAAGGGAAATGGCTTTTACAGATGCCAGAAGGGGAAATAAATGGGAAGTAGAGGCTGGCTCCATGGCGTGTGTTGGACCGTTGGTTTATTTCTGGGGAAAAACGCCCCGTCAGCAGCACGCCAGCACCAGTTTTGGGAAGGGGGTGGGACTGCTGCCTTACCTGGCTGGCTCATCTCCCTGTGGCCTCATCCCCTTCCCAATGGGAATCCTGCCAGGTGTGCACACTGCTCCCACCTGCACCTTTGCTGTCACCGCAGCGATCTCAGAAGCCGGAGCTCATAGCGCTTAAAACAGGACCAGAGCTGGCTGGAATGTTGCAACTACGCGTTTTCCATGGAAAATTCCCCTTTATCCATTGTAAGATCAATTTATCATTTTAAAACAGTCAATTAAACCCTAGCCTAGCTCTACTTTTTGGATTTTTTTTTGTTTGTTTGGGGTTATATTTGTTTGTTTATTTTAATTTTATTTGTTTGGGTTTTTTGTTTGTTTGGGGTTTTTCCTGGTGTGTTTGCTTGTTGCTTGGTTGGTTGATTGGTTGGTTTGGTGGGCTGTTTTTAGTGTGGAATGGGAGTAGAGGAGTTTCTGGCAGTAATTTAAAAAGAAGAAATTGTTGAATGAATTGTTGAATTTCTATTAATTATTTCTTTCTACTTGTAGACATTAAGATGAAATGTTTCAATCGACATAAAAGAGCATTGTGTTCTTTGCATGAACCTTTGCCAAGATTTTCTGAGAGGTTCAAGACAGTTGCTTTTTGTTTGCTTCTTTGCTTTTTTTTTAAATTTTTTTTATTTCACATTATCCCAGGCATGGGAATGTCTGCCTTAACAGCAGCATTTCAAGACTAATCTGGTAGGAGGCACAATTTTACCAACCCGAGGTCTTAAAGTAGGAGCACTACAGGGAAATGAAATCAGTGAAGTTGTGTGGGAGACTTTTCTGCTGCTTTCCATCAGGTTTTGGGCGGTTTGCCACCGCTCAGGGAGGGAGAGCTCCCCACAGAGGACAGGTTTCCCCCAGTGCAGATGGCGGCACAGCCCTGGTAGGAAACCATGCATGACACCGCCTTCTCTGTCTGCCCCTAGAGCACTGATGGCTCACCCTAAGAGAGGGCCACTGTGCAAGGAGCGTGGACCTGCCAAATGCTTCCTTCCCCCTCCAGGGGACAAGGCACAGCCTGTCCCCAAGCCCTGTCTGGTGCTCATCGCTGCCCAGCCGTTGCAGACGGGTACGGCAGAGAGACCTCGCGACAAAGGACATCCAAGTGGGGCTGGGAAACGTGGGGACACCTCCAGAATTGCTTCAAAAGCGATGTCTAATCACAGCCACTGCCCTTATCCAACAGATTTTTTTTTTTCCTGCTTGTTTTACAGAAAAGATCTGAAGTTGAACTTTGTTTCTTGGAGCATGAAAGACGTTTCAGAAAACACTGAAGAGCCACCTCCCCATGTGGCTTTGATAAAAGAGAAAAGAGAGACTTGAAACAAAACTTTGGATCAGACCACCCTAATCTTTGGCAGGGCTTAGAAACTTAACCCAGACCTAAATTTTACAGTTGGCTTTAGCCCAGTCTCATAATAAGCTGAAATAAAATGGTGTTAGAGAAGATCCAGCTCAGAATGTTTATCCTCAGACATCTCTGTAGAACTAAGTGCTGTGGGACACAGGGGGACTGAAGACAAGATAACACAAGAGGTGAGCCAAAAACTTTGCACTGGTATAAATATCCATCTTTCTTTTCCTTTTTTCCTGCTGTTGGGTCCTCTTTCCTATAACAGTTTCATTGTCCTCAGGGCAATGCAGCATAGGATAGAGAAATTACCCAGTGGTCAAGCAAGGCTGTCACCATGTGATGAAGCCACTCTTCCTTGAGAACAAGCTAACCCATGTCTGGATCTATTCCACCAGTTTCTTAAAGTCCTCTTGCTTCCTCTTCTTTCCCTCACCCTTCTGTCGTCCAAGTGTTATTTTTGTTAAACAAAATCTTTGCTGTTACTAAATCTCAGTGACTTGGTCCAAGAAAATAAAGCATGCAAATGTAAACTTGGCAGGGTAGTAATAAACAATATTTTGCTCTCCTTCGTCATTTAACTAGAGAGTCTGCTTCAGTTCTTTCCTTCTGTAAATCCTTTGTTACAGGGCTTTTCTGTTATGCGATGTTCTGAGCTGCAGAGTATGAATGCAATGTAACACAACGTGTGTTAAATTTAACTTCATAAACAAGACGCTGAAGATGTTTCCTATTTTCCTGGATATCTGTTTTTCCTTCATCATACCTTTGTTATGAAAATATCCATTTTTTTCTCAGTGCTAATGGATAGAAGTATCGCCGGGTATCATAAAAATTTAGCAAACTTAATAGGACTCCAAGCTTTATTACTTTATTTGAAACCTAATACTTATTATTTTTTCCAAACTACATTTCCCCAGACAAGACTCCTTTTCCAGTACATGTGTCTGATTTGCATATACATAAAAAACCCCCCTACAATTAGGAAAGATCAAGATATAAACTTACATACTTCTAAAAACTGAGCAACTACTAATCGAGAACTATTTAAACAGATTTGATTCCTTAAGGTTTCCAAAATCACTTTTTAAAAGGGGCTAACTATGTATGTAAATGTGTTACAAATCTGAGTTTGACAGCTTGGGACATAATGTTTTTATAACATAAACATGCACTAAACTGTAATATTAGCTTTGGGCTATATTCGAGCAGACTGCGTAGAAGCTGATTTTTTGTTGGAGTTCATCTGCAGTACAAGCCTGCAACTGATTAGCATTAATTTCACCCTGCAGTTGGGGGTGGCTGGGGGTGATTTTGCTGAGGAAAATTGATTGGGTATGTGTTTTGTGCAGCTTTGCATTACCGTGCAATTTTGTTAATTTTTTTTGTTCATTTCCCTATCAAACCTCGCTGAAATTCGTAGTAAGATCTCATTATTCGTATCCACTTTCTTACAATTTAGCAGTGCTGAGATTTAGTTCATTACAGGGCGTCTTCCTTGGTCCTGGATCTTACAAACCCGTCAAAGTCTAATCCATCCCATCTGTTCCTGAATGGACAAAAGCTGTCCTGAGGCTCATTGCTGTTCCCAAAGCACAGACTGAGCCTCAACTTCTGGCTCCAGCCCCGTGTTCTGCCACTAGACAAAACACCCTCTCCCAAATGTTAACAAATTCAGCTTAAAAAAAGGAGGGAGATGAAAACTTCCAGCCTCAGAAGGTTAAAATCTGGTTACTTTGTGGGAAGACAGAGCTGAGGAGCCTTAGCTTGACCTCAGTGGTTCCATTCCCTACCCTGAGGAAGCAGCTGAGCCCCGTGTGGTGCCTGAGTGGGGATATTAATTTCCAATATGAGGAATCATGGTGTGGCTGCTCTCCCAAACCCACGGTTCTCTGGAATAGGTTCTGCCCCGAAAGGAAGGACCCCCTTGCCCCTAAAAGAGGCAGGAAGAACCTGAGACACATCAGCTCAGCAGAGAATGAATCTTTTAGTGAGAGAGGAGGGGATGTATGCACCTGTGACCAGGCAACTGCAGTCTAGAGAATGAATCCTGCAATGGAAATTGGGACTTCTACCAAATCAGAACATGAGAAGTGGATGTATTATACATCCTCCCCACAGGAACACCTGTATTTCTATGGATTTCTCATTCACTTTAGCAAATGTACAAGTCTTCTCCAGTTACTGTGTTTTTTTGGGGAATTTATTTGAGTTATTTGTGTTTCAGAATCTTATCTGCAGTTAACCCCTAAAATTCAGTGCAGTTACTCAGCCACTTCACACACACCATCAGTGCAAGGAGCTGTAGCATTTACCCAACAGGGTGGGGAAACAACCTCAAAAAAGCTCAACTCCTGTAATGATTTATGGCTGTTAATTAAGCCAGCACCACACACAATTAGCAGTTTCAAGAGTATTGACACGTAGAAGCAAAATAACATGAATTTCTGTTGATCCATATGGGGAAAAAAAAAAAAAAAGGCCTTTTCACAGCCAGAGTAAAGTAATAGGCTTTCTTATAGGCTTTCTTGAGTTTTAGCCAAAACTGCAAAGTAAGTTTTCTTGCAGCCAGTGTAAACATGGGGCAACAGTAAGGTTTGCTATTTACTGTTCTGTAGGATACAGTTTAATGCTCGCAGGTTGATACACTCGATGGCAAAATTTTCCATGCTGGATTCCTAAAATTCCATAAAAACTGGTAAGCCCCTCATTTTCAGAGAGTCTCCATCCCCATTTCCCTGCCTGTCAGGACTGTCAGATGTCTGATCATCCAGCCACTGGCTGCCAGCAGGTATCAATCTCCCCAAAAATGAGAGTGGTGTCCCTCCAGCCCACAGCATCCCATAACCACGTTGCCAGTGGGGTTGCTTACTTCTAACAAATAGAAACACAAAAACTAGACTGACCTGGCCTAGGGCAGATTATTCCTTTGTATTTCTACAGCCTCTATCAAAAATTTGGAGACTGCTGCCTTTCTTTGCTCTTCTTAGCCTAACTACTTCTAAATTTCCTTTTGGGTTGTCAGTTTTGGATAGTTTTTTTAACTTTTTATTTCACCTGCATCTTCCAAGGGCCATCTTTCAGAGCACGTGCAAACACAGCTCTGTCTGCAAAGACCTGTCACAGAAGAAATTACACTGGTCTGCCATGACTCACTCTTGACAACCCTCTCTTGGGTTTTACAAGACTTTTTGCTCTGTTCTAGGGACCCACAAAAACTGTGTCCTATAAAATGGGTTTTTCACCACAGAGTAGAACAGATTATCACACAGAAGATATTTGAAATAGCGCTTTTTTTTTTCCGTGTGTGTGTGCATGAATGTAAGAGCAACACTCAGAGGAAACAAAAATGACATTATTAGGCTAAATCTGATTTCTCCTGCTCCTGAGAGCATGGAGTTGATTTCCTATTGGTTTCGGCTCTGAATTCCCCATTGCTTGCATCCAGCTGAAGACAAAATGAACAGATTAAAAAATGATTGTTTTGGCAATTTGGAAAAAATTGTTTATATGAAGCTGATGGATCTGTTTGAGATATTTTGAACTAAAGTCTGGTTTTGAAAGGGATGCCTGGGTTTTTATTTCTGTCTTGGACATAAAGGCCAACATACCTTGAAGCAAGAACACAAATGCTGGTGGTTTTTGGTTCTTGGGGAGCCACACAAAGAGTTAGCTTCTATCTAGAAGCTGCTTTCTGCAGAGGTTTTTAATGATTTTAAGCAGATCTTCAAATTCCCACTAGTGTTGGATGTAAAAAGTAATTATTTTATAGCCTGTGTTGCAAACTTAGCATGTTCAGCTCTCAACTCCCTTTGAAGAGAGAAACTATTAAAAAAAAAATTCTAACAGAGTAAAAAATCTGCCTTTGGCTGTTTAGCATTGTCCCACTTTCTCTGTCACTTCTCCTACGGTTCTCCCGAAATAAAGGCACACAAAACCTGTACCTGAGCAGTACCTGAGGGCTAGAGACTTCACATGCCTAGGAGGTCAAACTCACAAACCTGGTGCAGTGAGATTCATTACAGAGCCAGGTATTCATGAGAAAATAAACTACTAGAACACAAACATAAAGAAAATTTAGTGTAGGACTGTAAAAAGCTGCCGTAAAGAAAATTTAATGTAAGCTAACAATTCTTTCTTTGCTTACGACTCGGACAACAATATCTGCCTGCTGTTGGAGACCTTTTAATATGTCAGGCTTTTGACTTTCAGAGCACTGAACAAAGAGTGTAAAACTCATGATCCATATTTTATGTGCGGGAGAAGAGTAAGGCCGGTTCACAGAGAAAATGGCTTTGGTGATGAGGCTGATTCTCCATAAAGAATGCCCTGCTTTCCTCAGTACTTGACACTTCTTGCAGCTGCTGTGCCCAGGTCAACCCTCACAGGCCCTTAGACCGGTCCTTGTGCTTCAGGCTACAAACAGGATGAAAATCATGACGTGTCTGAAGAGATCCCAAAGATGGTGGTTGTGGAAAACTGCAATGAGTTCCAGTTCTGAGCTTTAGCCAGTGCTCAGCACAATCTCTCTAGTCTAGGGTGAAAATGTTGTGGTTCTGAATTAAAGAAAATTAAGAAAACATATCACAAAAATGTAAGGTGTGTAACAAACTCAGACTGAATCTAATTCCAGTGTTTTTCTCAAAGCTAAAAGTGCCCAGCTAGTATGGATGGTTTATTTAATGACAATCCCGGGAGGCCTTTAAGGCTGGTAAGAATAAAGTGCTATCACAGTGGGAGAAGAAAAAAGGTCCATCGAGGTGGAGGTCAACAATTTTGATGTAGATACACGGCCATGGGTTTTGTGCGGGGAGCTCACACGGGAGCCACCAGCTGCTTTGCACTGCTCGTGGGCATTCCTGGGTGTAAATGGCTTTGTCCTGCTGCCAATTAACATCCTTAAGGCTACCACCTCAGGACATCAGGCTACTGATGCAAGTCATTCCCGCTGTGAGATTAACCTGATTATTTGCACCAGATGTAGAATGTTAGAGTGGGTTGATATATTTTAATTTTTGTCCAAACATTGTGGTTTTTTTTTTTTACCTGATCTGTTCTGCTTTGCTCAAATACATTAAATGGCAATTAATGCCAGAACTACACAGAGCTGCAGGTGAGCTGAAAAAATAAGCACAGGGCCATGCAAACAGAGGAATATATTCTATCAGTTCTATACCTCCACAGTAATATTAGTATATGTTAATACTTATATTTTTGTTAGGAAACTTCAGTGGGCCATAGACCCAAAATCACTGGATTTGGCTGACACAAGCAGGACTGACACTGACACTCTCACACTCCTATCTCACTTGAAAGGTTACATTTTACCACGAGGTTTTGCAAAGGAAAAGTTCCTGCCAGTTTAAGTAACACCACTCCATATTGTCAGAAACGAATGGTCTTACACCTGTCCCATGTGTGACAAAAATAATTGAAAAGACATTGTTCCTTATGTTAGCCAGACACTGATTAAAATATATAAACTTTCCTTTGAGCACAGTTTGGAACATACTTGGCTGAAGAAATATGATTCCTCCTCCAGTTATGAATTTCCTTATTTTGGATGAGGGACCCTGAGCTTGTATCCAAGGTTGGTGCTATATTACAAAACAGTAACAGTAAAAAAGGTAGAAAATCTCCTTTTTTAAGTTATGTTACTGCATGCAGTAAAGAAAAGATTTCTCGCTGCTTTCTCACTGCAGTATCAATCAAATAATGCCTTTCAGGTGTGGATTCTGCATGTGCACAAGCATTTGTACCAAGCTTCAGGCAAACCTGCTCTGCCTCCACGTCCATCAGCATCTCCCCTTCCCAGGCACAGCAGGAAGCACTCACAGCAGAACCCCCTCACTTTTAACAGCAGAAAAATAATGAACTTCTGCTGCAGAGGAAGCCAGGGGCTGGGCAGGTGGGTAGAGCCTTGTTTCACTCAGGTAAAGCTGAGCCTGCCGAGAGGAGCTGTTCTCCCTGCAGAGCCTGCCCCAGTGGAGGGGAGGCTGAACACGCAAGAGCTTTTGGCCAGCAGAAAATAATAGAGAGTTTTTTCCTCCAGCTCAATTCACTCATAACTGCTTTAGAGAATTTAAACCAAACATGTAGATGCCCAGTTTCCTTTTCTCATAAGTTTGAAAAGAACAGGGTGCATTCTTGTTAAAGACGAGTTCTGTGGGATGGAACAACCTAAATGCACTACCCTGCTGGCATGGAAACTGGGCAGGGTCTTTTTGCACTCAGAAATGGGAAGTTTCTGTGGCCTCCAGCCAGGAGTGGAAGAATAGATATAAAGAAGTAAACTAAGCCCATGATGTCTGTTTGGTTCCAAGAACCACTCAGACAGTCTTATTGTGCGGGGTAACTGTATACAAATATCACAACCTAACCTTTCCTTTCCTTTCCTTTCCTTTCCTTTCCTTT